>JAJJMA010092081.1:0-18935 GCA_023529015.1 Papaver nudicaule
TAATTTTTAGAAGGTCAGTTAAATCAGGAGCTGGGTTTCGTGGGTTCACAGCAACCTGGAGCTATAAAAGAAGACAAACCCTACAGCAATAGAATATCTCATACATCTCTCGACCATCTCTTCACAGCCGCAGAGAGGAGCTCTGCTCCTCTCTATCATCACCTGCACTACACCCCTTGCATCCATCACCACTGCATACCACCACCAATCCAGTTGCATCCATCACCCTTGCATCCATAAACCAGCAGCACTATCTCCATCTCCGCAGCAACAGCAACAAATCGAGCACCACCACAACGTCGCCACCATCACCAGCAGCACCACCACCATCACGTCCATACAGTCCACTACACCACCAGCTCGAGACGTTCTTGTGCATACCTTCACCAGCGAGGTTCTTCATTGGCTGCAGTCCACCTTCACATCACCAACAGCAACCATACTCCGCCATTGTTCCATATATCCAGTCCCGCCAACACACTGCAGCAAGAAGATTTCACTGCCATCCATACCACTGGCTCCTCACTTGGATTTGTTTCTTTACTTTAAACTCCTTTGTTTCCTTGGATTTATTATCAAGAACATGAACTCTTTGTGTAGCTAATTTGCATATTGATTGAGGTTGAACTTGAAATCATGAATTTAAGTCATTGATTTGCCTACATAAAGTCTATTTTTATCTCTATTATGTTTGTTGTGAATTTTCTATCATGCATGAATCTATATGAATGATTTCCGAGTTGCTTGAGTACGTAATCAAGTACCTAGTTGATGATTCTAATGCTAGTTTGAGATTCTTCGACCCGTAATTGTCTAGGATTGATAACAAGAAGTAGTAATTTATGATTGTTGATGGCGGGATGCTTTTAAACAATTGTGAAGTAGAAAAATTGCCTTAGTCTACAATCCGAGCTTATGTGAACGTGACTAGGTCTTACCCCAATTCATTGAACTTAATGCTTTTGATTGATTACACCTAGAGAGCTTGTTTTAGGTGGTCTAATTGAATAGTATCCTCTAGAGAACTTATTCTAGTAGGTGATTTTGGAATTGATTAGGATAGTTGAGCTTGTAACTATTCTAGGGTGGTGATAAATAGAATATTGTGAGAAATATGACTTGCAAAACGATTGTGCTGATTTCATTGATTGATAGGAATACCTTGATCATTCTCATCTCATATATTGTTTTCATTACCTTGCATTCATTCATTCATTCAGAAAATTAGGTCAACAACTTAGCTCACTCCCTCAGGAACGAACCTGCTTATCCAATACTATTATTTAGTGTAGAAAAGTAAGGAATATATTTTTGTGTGAGTTTGGCACTCATCAGTCCTCGCGACGGGTTGTGAGGCAACTCTTACGTAAGACAGTAAAGGACGTCTGTTTGCGTAGAGGAGTACATGTGCGTGACCACCTTGCTGTGGTTGGAGGCGTAGGAATAATGAGGGGAAATCTTTGTGACTAATAGTCGTATTAGGGACATATTGTCTGCACCAGCTAGTACGAAGTCAAAGAGTAGGTGTGTTGGCGGCTTAACTCTTAAGAGTATCCAAACTGGACTAGGTCCCGGGGTTTATCTACGAGTTTGTAGTTTCCTCGTTAACAAAATTCTTGTGTGTACTTTACTTTATTTCCGCATTATATTTGACTTTTCATTTATAATTAAAGTATCATACTTGGTTGTTGACATAGCCTTTCAGATCTTTTATTGACTCCCTTGTGTGAATCAATCAGTGACGAAAGAGATCTTGTTCTTGAGTTCTTGATTACAGGAACCGCTTAAGGTTTGACTTATAGGTGGACTAAAATAAAAGATTGGTGGTGTACTCGGTACCCTCGTTTTTTCAACTAGGAAATCAGAATGAAGATCTCGAAGTTGATTCATCTTTGGAGAAATATAGATACAATTTTCTCCTAAAATTCCACATCCGCGCTCCCCAAAAGGATTTGTTATTAAGCGCAAGTTCAGTTAAGAACTCTCCCCCATGTGGTGTTATTCAATAAAGAACAACAATATGTGCCTCTACAAGTAAAGACACGAAAAAAGCATAGCTAGACAAACAATTTAATGTATCCATTTTATTTGTTAATATTCTCTTTTCCTTAGCCAATTTCTTAGAAAAGAGTACACGATTTTTGAGCTTGTGGAAACCCTAAAAATCATATAATCAAAAGTTTCTTAATCGTGAGAGAAAGCTTAAGTTTTGTAAATAGACATAACCTTGAATCATCACAAAAGTAATGAATAAGGTCATGTATGCAATACATAAGATTGAGGTAGAAAAATCAAGTATTGCAAGCATCATTAATAATCAAATCTAAAAAAAAAAAATTATTAATGAATACTAATAAAGTAGTACATGCTGAAAAACTCTAAAAAGCATGAAAAAGGCAAACTACTTTTAGATATAGTTTATATTCCTCAGGCAAAAGTAAGAACAAGTTCTCTATTTGAAAGAAGTCATGACGAAGTTATTGATTTCTTCAATATCTTGATCTTCATTCATAGGCATAGGAATTTCTAGATCAAATCCCTTAGGCTCACTTACAGATGCCTTAATGAACTTCTTTCATAATCTCTTCTTGTTGTTTCACAAGAGCTTGTTAAACACCCAGAGTTTTCATAAACACTTCCCCAAGAGATATCGCTTCTCTTTTTGTTTCTCTGCATTCTTTGAGGATAAATGCAATCCTTTGATTCTTCTGAGAAGGGTGTTCATCCTTGTCAGATTTAGACTTCTTCTTCTTTTTCTTGAACCAGGGTTTTTTTCCTTTGTTGTTGGCTGCTTTCAAAGGGTCATCTGGCTTCATGGTATCCTTGTTAGTTGACTTAGGAACCTTGCTTGGGAAAGTAATAGCAAGGGGTTTTACCATGTTGAAGAGTTTAGAATGAAATAAGAGAAGATTCTTAATTCCTTTATAAATAGTTCTTCCAAGAATTTTCGAAGAGATAAGGACTCTCATAACTACAAGATACAATATGGTTTTACCCTAATACCGTACGGAAAAGGCGGAACGGTTTGCGAACCGGTTAATCATAGTGAACATTCATTAATATGTGTATTTCAATGTTATTTCATTGATATGTCCCACTTTGAGAGTCACCCAACATCAATTTATACCTTTTGTGTAGACAATTTTTCACCATTAAAGTGAGAAGGTCATAAGATTTATGGAGCATGGCTCAACATGATACTTTTGTCCAGTGACACATAAAAAGGTTTTAATTGAGGGTTATCAATTACTTTAAACAAATACAAACGAAAAAATGAAAAAAGATTCTAAGACCAGATCTTTGCCCCACCACACAGTGACAACTCATTCCAAGGGGCAATAAATGAGATGTCAATCCTTCTTGCAACTAGTGCGAGAGGGGATGAGCATGTTTATGCCCATTGTGTGATGCTGAATCCTTTTCCGAACTAAATTTGATATTCTTAATCCTGACTCTTTTGAATTTCTCAACTCCTTGTGTTGCCCTTAAGGAGATTGAGTTTTTTCGGTTTTTACTAGCTTCCTTCTCATTGGCAGCTTCAAAGATTCGAATAATATTCATGAGTCTAGCAGATTTTCTTTGTAGTTTATCCTTTCGTTTGTATACATGACATTGCTTATAATCATGTCCCTTTTTAGCATAGAAGTTACATCTGTTTGTGCTTAATTGGAATGATTTTCTCTTTGCAAGATGTGTCACTTGAAGTTGTGTCCATGGGAATGGAACATGCTTCTAATTCTGATTTGGAGTCACCCACATTATCAGAATTGACACACTCTACAATGAGTGAAACTTCACTTTCCTCATCATCTGAGTTGTAAACATCATAAGAGTCATCAAGTGTAGCAGCAAATGCCTCGCCTCCAGTATATTTCCTAAGATTGGGGCATTCTTCAGCCAAGTGGCCAAATCCTTTACATTTGTTGCATTGTGGCATATCATCATAATTAACTCCCTTTTTATTCCCTTCTTTAGGAGGGACTTTAGGAGCTGATGGTGGGTTCTTTTTAATGAATCGTTTATTGCTGTTCTTTAGAAGATCTCTAAACTGACGAGTAATTAAGGATAATTCCTCCGTAAATTTATTCCCACTATGATTGTCAGAGTCAGTGTTCAAAGTACAATCTCCGTTTACAAGTTTCCTTGTTTTTCCAGTAGCTCTAAAACCGATGTTTTTAGGGTTACTTTGCTCATGATCGAAGATTTTTGACTTGGCAACAAGGTCACTTCTTGTTATTTAAACCATGTACTTCTTGGATGGCAAGTTTTTTTGACTCGTATCTTGAGGGTAATGACCTCAGAATTTTACACACAATGTCCCTTTCCGGAATAACTTTTCTTAAGGTGTGACAGGCATTCACTATCTCAGAAAATTTGTGGTTAAATTCTTCAAAGGTATAATCCTCAAGCATTCGAAGGTTTTCCAAGTCAGACATTAGGTTTTGAAGTCTAGCTTTTTTTTTCTGCTGAATTTATTCGAATACGGTCCTTAATCTAATCCAAGCCTATTGCGAGGTTTCACATGTGGCCACGTGATGGAAAATATCAGTTTTTACTGCATGAATGATAGCATTAAGCCCATCATAGTTTTGTTTAGCGGCTAGAGTTTCCACCTCATCATAATCCGCTATGTCTTTGAGGACAGACTCACCCTCAACTTCGATAGTTGGTGGTGCGTATCCTATGTCGACATAAACACCCAAGTTGTGGGGGCATAATTCGGACGAGCCACGTGTCATCACCCTAGAAGAAAAGCAAGATAGCACATCATGAACGCGAAGCACGGAAGAGAGTCGAAGACTAAGCATACGGACCGTTGACCACCATTTGAAGATGCCACCTCGAATGCTTAGCTCGAGACCCGAGCTTCCCTCGAAGAATATACCAAGCTCGAAGAAGAAGTCAGTCGAAGAAGGGAACCGATATATATTTGCAACCTGGAAGAAGACGAGAGCCGAAGTCATTTAACAATGAGAAGGCGAGAAGCACCGAAGAATTTCTTTACTTAGTAGCTAAGATAACGACACTTAGGTAATTATCTTGTAAATATCCTCTATATAAAGGAAATATCTCTTAGGAGAGAGGGACTTCTTTTGGATCTTCTCTTTTACTTCCTCCTCCTCCTCTACTCATCTTCTTCCCCACACAAAACTAGATCTAGATCTAGATCTAGAGCTTCTTCTAATGGAGACTTATGTTATCAAACACTAAGAACTTAATAAATTCGTGATGTAGGTTGCATTCATCGCACCGAACACGTTAAAAACATCATGTGTCTTCTACTTTACATTTGCACCTTGTCTATTTGATTAGGGTTCATATTTGTGTTCGTAGATTTATTGGTTGTTAGGTATAAGATCGGTAAGCAGATTTTATACCAACACAGTTTGGCGCTAGAAACTTGTGATGATTAAAACAACTTCGGTTTGCCTGTGCTTTAGAGGTCCACAAATGAAGATCTACTAGTTCCGACAGCAAATCCGGCGAGTTCAACAGCAGAACATGCGAGTTCAGGAGCAGATCTAGTATTCAAGGGGTATTTTCGTACAACAATAACCAAGTTTCAACAACCATCAAAGAAATCAGGAGAGCTACCGTAGAAACAAGCAGCGAAATCAAAGATTTAACATCAACAAAGCTTCATAATCACATACATCTTTTCCTTATCTCTCTTAACTAGCTTTTAAATTCTGATCTACAAGTTTCAGGAAAACATCTTGAGAAAAATTTCACATAAAAAACCAGGGCTTGTTTTCAATAACTTTGATTTGTTTTTCTCGAATCTTGATTAATAACAAAATTCAGTTACAGATCTACGATCAGTATACCTTACTTTATATACCCATTTTAGCTCTCAGATAAATTCTCTAAAATAGTCGACATTTTTTGCTAATTTGGAGCTCCCTTCTTCGTTTGCAGCGACATTTGATTGGATTTCCTTCCAAGTTCATACCAACGATGGAACAATCAGCACGGTGATATCAACCAGGAAAAACCCTCTCACATCAACAACCAAAGAGTTTCAAACCCGATGGTAAGAAGAGATCGAAGTAGAAGAGAACCAGCAATTTCGACGGAAGCACTAGCTCGAGGGGAAAAGTAGTCAGGAGTAAATTACCCCGTCAAAATTCAATCAACACCGTCTCACATCAACTTAGAAATCATTTCAGACTCGTCGCAAAGCTCATCGAGAGAACATTGCTATAAAAATTTAGTCACAACAAACTTCAAGTAAAACTTCATCGAGAGGACATCACGAAGACAACAACACATCATATTAATTCATCTCAGGAGGAAATCTCAAAATCACTCGAGGGTCACAAGCTCAAACCTTTTTCGTCAAAGTAACTTAATTCAAACTGCGTGGCCATTTTGATGGCAACCCAAACTCTTTTCGATGGATTTCTTGATGCAATCTCGGCAGAGGAAGATACAAAATTCTAGACAATCTACCCAGAGCTCGATGGGGGGAATCTGCGTGGCCGCTGGAATTACATCAATAAAGCATGACTTGGTTATTCTGTCAAACAGTTGGTGGTAATCGAAGACTCAGAGAGAAACCATGATCATCGATTCAGCTCGCCTGACAAACGCTTGTGATATTTGGGAGAGTGGGAAATTCGTCGCAAAGATCTCGAGCAGTATAAATTAATACAATCTCGGAAGAAATAATCTTGGAACGGAAGTACCACCTTGAGAAGTAGTCATCTTGGAGATACCCCAGTCGTTGAAAGAAGCATCATCTTCACCAAGCACCATATTCGGTAGTCATCAGGAGAAAAATTAGAACATTCTCGGAACGGATTACTTCGCCAGCCGGAAATATCTCCCGAAGGTCAGCAGCAAGCATCGGAGCCCTTCGAAGCCCACCAACATCAATACGAGGGGGACCAATACTTCAGCTCGATGCAATCATCTCGACAGTCTCATGGGAATAACACACTGGAATGATGGGCAACTCTTTCACACCAATTTATCTCGAAGAGTCAAAAACAACTTCTACAGCACAGTCTCGTTGCTATAATCTCGGAAAAATCATCTCACCCAATATTAT
Source organism: Papaver nudicaule (assembly GCA_023529015.1). Taxonomy (NCBI): domain Eukaryota; kingdom Viridiplantae; phylum Streptophyta; class Magnoliopsida; order Ranunculales; family Papaveraceae; genus Papaver; species Papaver nudicaule. Next base: position 7,055 of record JAJJMA010092081.1, read on the forward strand.
CTCATCGAAGGCATTCTCGATAACATTCTCTCCTCGACGCGACAACGGTTAATAACTTGGATGACTACATCTAATCACCTTCGGATACCAACTTCGACATCCATACTTCGATCACCAACTTCGTTCTCTTCTCGAGGACACAGTAGTAATCAACTTCGATGACAACTCATTCTCATCTCGATGGTACAACAATTAAATACTCAATTTCGAGGGCAATGCATTCTCTTCGCTCTAGATCAATCATTGGGGTGCAATATGCTTGATGGATACAGCCAGATATTTGGATTCAACATCACCTTCAGTGAACCCTTAAAATCACCCCATGCCCAAAGCTCCATGCTTGTAATCCATCATCTCGGAGTAATGCAGCTCAAAACCAGCAGACCAAAGGAAATTCACTCGGCCTACAATCAACGTACAACGCAAAATCGTCAGCAAATTGCAATTTTGATAGCACCTACGATGGAATTTCGATGATACAACACCAATGATTAACCTCGATGCCTCTGTACGAAGCAACTTCGATAGTAAAAGAAATGCATCTCAGCTCGATGAAGAAAGCAAGCCAAAGACAGACTACCTCTCGAAGGTCAAAGTGTATCATGGAAGCAACACATCGGAGCATTGTATCTCACCAAACTCAGTCAATTTCGGAGCTACTAACGCCTGTATCCCAAAACCAGCATCAACACTTCAACTTCGGATCAAACTAGATGACTAATTCAACTTCGATGATTCATCATCGTACAACAAAATTATAACAACAAAAAATTTGCATCAATGACTCAACAATTAAAGCACCAGTTCATTTGATAATGAACACAACTTTGCTAACTCACCTTCGATGTTTACTCACCTCCAAGAAGTTATGTACATCTCGGCAATCTCACAGTACTAAACAAGGGCAGTCAACTCGATCACACTTCGAGACCATCCTCGATCACAGTTTGAGGCCATCTTCGATCACACTTCAATGACTCACCTTCGATCTCTGTCCACTCAACCTTCGATCACCAACCATCCACTTGATTTCTGTATGGCAACTTCGAATTCTCGAAACAAACTTCAAAACAACTCTCTAGGTAGTTTTGATTATAGCTTCGAGGACTCCCTTGCAACACCAACTTCAGGCCAGTTCGAATCACTTCGGTGAATCAGATCCTCTCCTTCCACAGTCACTTACTTCCGTATCCACTCGACAAGCCAGTACTTTGAACCAGTTCGATCAAACACCACTCCAATGATGAAAAATCAGATAAAAGATTCAGTGGGTAAACTCAACTCCAGCAATGGCAACTTCGATGCAGTTTGAAAAGGGAGGGATTCTTAAAACTTAAACTTACATTTCTCCTTAGCTTATTTCGCTACCATAAGTAAGCCGTAGTGTGAACTTATAGGCAGTTATATACTTGAGAGTATTTTAGAAGCATGCTTTGGATTATTAGGTGTCATTCTTTATCACCGTACACAAATATATAAAGGACTGTTTGCTTACGTACACACCCTTCGTGGAAAAGGTTAGTGACATTCAGTAGCCATTTGATACTGGGTCTCTTCTTTCTAAAAACAAAGGTAATTAATTAATAGTGTAGAAACTTAAGTTTTTCATCCCTCAGTCTCATCTCGAATAGAAACTCACTACGAGCATATTCAACCATTTCGATAATAAAAGGCAGTAATATTTAGATTGATATATTGATAAATACTCTATATTAATTTTCACTTCCTTGGTTTCAAAAGACACTATACTCACTTTCATAATAAGTTACAGGGGCAAATAATTATCTCGGCATACCAATGAAACAGCGAGGCAAGGATGCAACGATCATTCAAAAGAAATGTTGGAGATTTTCTCTCAAGCACAGTGCCAACAAGGAGCATTAGGCACAACTCAGACCTTGACGAAAATATAACTATCCAAGAGCAGCCAGCTAGCAAACAGAACAAGGATCGAGAACAAAACTCAAATCAATTCGGATGTGGCATCAAACAATCACTTCAGAAATAAACTCACATTAGTAGTCTCAACAACCTTCTTGGGGGAGAATTCCTAACACTTCACTTGCTGCTTTAAAAGTTTTGAATGTTCATACACCTCTCCTGCTTAGAAAATAACGTTCAAAAAGTCATACATTAGGTCACGACACAATTATATACAAGATATGAAGTCATAGGAGTTCTTATGTACAACATGCTAGATCCTTTAAAAGTCGATTGATTCGCTTCCTCCCACCTCGAGGGGCGTCAATATCGAAGTCCTACTTATCGAAGTTTCAAACTAAGTTTATATCCTGAAATAGGAGTTCTACTTATATTAGTTTCTTTATAAAATCGATCGAATCGCTTCCTCCCACCTCGAGGGGCGTGAATATCAAAAAAGATTATTAGCTTCGAATTAAGAAAAATAGTGCAATTGTAAAGTTTTAGGCACATACCAAATAAATGAGATCGAACCATCTCCTCCCACCTTTAGGGATGGAGCATCGAATGATTATGTTTGAGATCGAACCATTTCTTCCCACCTCGAAGGCATGGGGGCATCGAGAATGCTTAATACAACATCGAGCAATATTTAATGACAACGAAGCTAGAATTTTTTGAGTCACAAAGCATTTTTAGAATGCCTTATATTTATTATAAGTTTCCCCTCGATACAACATAGCATGTACGAAGTTATCACATTACGTATAAATTATACTTGTCACACTATGTCACATTCAAATCTCCTTAGCTTTATGCAATCTTCAAACTTCGCACACTATTATGTTATACATGAATTATGCTTATCGCAAACATCTCGGTACAAACTCCAGATGCTCCTCGATGAGGCAAAGTCCTACCTGATTAGGCACATCTCCTAAGGATTTGGCGCCATGAAAACGAACAGGCCATGACGCCATATCTCCCCTAGTGCCTTGACGCAGTGAAATTAAAGGCCATGACGCCAAGGCCCAGATGCCACAAATAAAAAGTCCTCGAATAGCAGGCACAGAGCTGATGTTCATATAAGCCGTAAGGGCCCTACGAGCTATATGGCACAGTCCTCTACCCACAAGATACCCCGTTAGCGGTGGGTACTTTGCACATAAGCTATATAAGCTAATGACGCATTTGGATCCACTACCATACGACCATGAGGACCTCTCTTCTGAGGCGTCGAGGGGACGATAAATGGGATTAACATCTACCTTTAGGGTAGATGGAACCCCGAGGCAGCTAATTAGCTTACATTCACGGGAATGGCAAGCGAGTTACGCAGCCGAGGGACCTCCTCCAAAAATCAAACACAGCCTTGAGAAGGGGCTAGCGAGAAAAGAAGAGTTGAACTCCAGGCCGCGATAGGAGAATAGTACCATGTCTAAGCTCCAGCCTTGACCGGCACTCCCCCATTGTGCTACTTTATTATCGAGGCACAACATAGCAGCTACCCACCATAAGTTTCCTACTTTACTTGGGATAAATGGGTATCAGAACACCACCATGTTCTCTCGGAAGATACTTAGTATCCTCGATACCCACCTAACGTACTAAGGCAAAACGGGTACCTATTGTCTCGATATCCAATGTTTGCTTTAAAATAGGCAAGTAGCTAAATGCCTTTGGGAAGGGTGATCCGTAAGCCCCCACTAGCTTGGTTTATTATCTCCCACATCGAAGTAAGCCCCGGAGTTGCGCTTTAAGTAACCTTAGGAGTTTAGAATTTGCAAGGTATACTTCGTGCCTGATCACAAGTTACTAGGCAAGCACCACATCAAAGAAAAGTACGTGATTGATCACATTGTACTACAAAAGAAAAACATGACTCGATCATGAAAAGAAAAACTTCATTGAAGAATGAATCAAAAATATACATCACATATACATTTAACTTCATCGAAGAATGATTCGAAAATATACTTTTCGCTTTATCAAAGAACGAATTGACAATACTCTTATCTTCATTACAAGATGAATCAAAATATGATGCAGGATGGATCGAAGTGCAACAGGATCAAAGTACAAAAAGGATAGAAATGCGCAAAGATCGGAGCACATGATGCAAGACAGGGGCACAAGCAAATCACAAAAGATATTACTTCGAAGTACTCATTGAAGCATCAAGCAGGAGCATGAACCAAGGATTCTTCGATAAGATCTAGTGAAATGGGTTTCGAGGTTGACTTCGATTTTAAAACGCTAGAGGAAGGTTGTACATACAAGAACTTCGCTAAGGACCCACTCGTAGACCGCAACATAAATGATACAAGGAACAAGGCAAAATGTTAGCAATCTTCGTTCACCAAGGAGCATGGCATCCTTCGTTTCACAATGGAGAGCCACAAAGTCAACACACTGGAGCAGTAGCTGGAGCAAAACAAAGAATGTAGGGGCAAAGCCATTGGATGACAACCTCTTCATACAACAAAATAGCTTCGTGGATGGTACACTTCGGGAAGAAACAATCCTTTTGCTTCACAAAAGTTCACATCCTTCACTTTCGAAATCAAAAGGGGGGCAACTATATAAGGGAATCTCGCATGAAAATTATTCAAACTTATTCCTTCAAACAATCAAGCAACAATAAAGACACCAAACAACTCAGGAAGCCGTCTAGGAACTTCACGCAAGAGTAAGAGCAAGTACGCGTACTCAAAAAGCATTTTGTACTCTTCCGCTCAGTTCCTTCGACAGCAATAGAAAGCCAAGAACTCATTTCGCTCGAAAGATAGTCCCGAAGGAAGAAAATATCACAACAAAAGAAACACCTCGACAACATCTCGGCTACCACCCTTCGAACTAGTTACAACATGAAGCAATCATCTGTCTACATCGAAGCACACCAAGGAAGGTCATCTCAAAGTTCAAAGGATTCTTGAAGTAACTATACCTCATCGATGAAGCCCAGTTATGCAAGCACCAAAGTCAATCCATGGCATCTATCTCCTTCGAGAGAATAACAATCAACTCAATCAAGCATACTTCCCCGACAACTCAACAAAGACGTAAATGTTACAAGTTCGAAGCTGCTGAAGCAAGTCAAAGTACCGAAGCTAAGAAGATGAAAGGATACAACTCAAGTCAGCACACTCCAGGAATGTCGCAAGTCCACGAGTCTCGCACCACCAATTATGACAAGAAGAATTTGCTAACGGATTAATCTTCGAAGCATCCATTAGCAAAGGAGCAAACTGTGGGGGCATAATTCGGATGAGCCATGTGTCATCATCCTAGAAGAAAAGCAAGATAGCACATCATGAACGCGAAGCACGGAAGAGAGTCGAAGACCAAGCATACGGACCGTTGACCACCATTCGAAGATGCCACCTCGAATGCTTATCTCGAGACCCGAGCTCCCCTCGAAGAATATACCAAGCTCGAAGAAGAAGTCAGTCGAAGAAGGGAACCGACATATATTTGCAACCTGGAAGAAGACGAGAGCCGAAGTCATTTAACAATGAGAAAAAGTCAGTCTTGTAAATATCCTCTATATAAAGGAAATATCTCTTAGGAGAGAGGGACTTCTTTTGGATCTTCTATTTTACTTCCTCCTCCTCCTCTACTCATCTTCTTCCCCACACAAAACTAGATCTAGATCTAGATCTAGAGCTTCTTCTAATGGAGACTTATGTAATCAAACACTAAGAACTTAATAAATTCGTGATGTAGGTTGCATTCATCGCACCGAACACGTTAAAAACATCATGTGTCTTTTACTTTACATTTGCACCTTGTCTATTTGATTAGGGTTCATATTTGTGTTCGTAGATTTATTGGATGTTAGGTATAAGATCGGTAAGCAGATTTTATACCAACACACAAGTTTTGAAATCTCGGGCTTGCAAAAAAGATCTCATAGCAGTCTTTCACCATAGGTAACTGGTGCCATCAAACTTTGGTGGTATGTTACAAGCTCTCACGCTTTGTTCCATAATTCACAAGCCTCGATAAATACAGATAGTTACGCCTTTTATGTGTTTACCGGTTCTGATACCAATTGAAAAAGCAGGGGTACCGGAATACATACAACTTTTCGTTTGGTCTCGTGAGTCTTATGGTAAGATATGGATGATCTCAAAAATCAATATCCAAATTTGTTAACCGGAGTACGATCACAAGTGATCAGTCAAACTCAAGACAAGTCTTGGCAAATCCCCTGGATGGATTATGGACTTACTCAACGGTTACGAATAACGTACTTCTTGTGTTTGCTTTAATTGTATAATCAGAGATATAATGCGGAAAGTAAAAGCACACAAGACACCAGAGATTTTTTTAACGAGGAAAGGACGACCTGTAGAAAAACCTCGGGACCTCGTCCAGATTGAACACCACACAGTACAAACTGTCTACAAACGCTAGCCTACTATAAGACTTCGGTCTGGGATGTAGCAGAGACCAACTCCAACCCTCCAAGTGAATTGGCTACTGTCGCACTCCTTACGTCTTTTGGATCCCGCAAGACCCTACGCACTTGATTCCCCTAGCTGACGTCCTTTACAGGCCTAGGAGTTGCTTTTGTTAGGGCATTGTCTGGTCAAACCCACTAGTGTTGGTATGTCAAGCTGGTTGTCAGTTTTAGGTGTCAAAGCACAATTCTTGATTTAGCCTACTAGAGTTTATATTTCGGAATTGGGATATGGAGTAAGTAGTAGAGACCTTGAAGACGAAGACTGTGAAGACAAAGAAGACATCATTTATTCTGCATCAACAAAAGGTTAGTAAGAGTTATGACTTTTATGGAAATTCTTCTATTCTACTTTCTCTATCTTTCGAAATAGTCGGCTACTTTAGTAGTGATATTAATAGCGATTGAGATCGTGTTCTTGTCTACATGATCATGTGTTATGTTGGTATTTGTTCCCACGAATACTAAGTTTACAAGAATACATGAGATAGATTCGATACCATTTGTCAATTGCAATGGTTTGCTTGCAAATCACTTGTTGAATATGGGTGAATCTAAAGGAGTACTCTTGAGCAAGAGTCCAGTGGATTATCGCTGAGGACGTCTAACACGTCTAAGTACTGGTTCAGCCCAGAACTTCCAGCGGATCCAAGTTAAACCCTAATCTGAATGACGACGGTTCCCGAACCGTTCGTGAACAGTGACTTAGGAAAAACTCCTGAGTTCCAAAGTATCAATTTGTACGCGTACCTTACGTGAACCTCAGATTCGATGCTTTTGGTCGTAATTCAGATGGACGGTTTGCGAACAGTCCAAAGTGAATATTCTTTGAAATTTTTCACTCGGGTTAAACTCTGACTCCTTATCTCTTAGTTGGACTTGGTTATCACGAAATATCTTATGTGGTCCATCTAACGATTCTCAATGTGTCAATAAGATAAATATTATCTCTGGTCTGTTGGATATCAATCTTGAAGTGTTTATGAGCTAATAAATCACTTGGCAGATAAATGATAAAAGATTTCCAATTGAGATAAATCTAAGTTTCTTGGTTTGCAAGTTAGGGTTTCCTAAACTTGTGGAACAAGTAACTAGTTGCTTTATTACAAAGCAACCTATCTTGTTGAGTGCTATAAATAGAGGTGTCTAAGGACGAAAACTGCAAGCATCAAGCATACGTGAAGATCCCTTGTGGAAGTGATCGTAAAACTCTTTTCACTTCGGTGAATGCTTGTTGTGGTATAGTCATCCTCTATTAGGTAGCAGTTCCTCTTGGGATTTACCTACGACTATAAAGACTTCTCTTAAGAGTTGGGAACCACAGGTAGGAGATTGAGACCTTAGTGGTTGATATCGGAGTAACCTGTAACCTTGGTAACCTGATTACGTTCTTGTCTATTCAAAGGTCCTTATCTTCTGATATAAGGCCATTCAAGAACTGATACGTTACACACAAGGTTGAAAGGAAGCAACGCACGGCTGCACTCGGTGTTGTAAGACCTAGTTAGATCCAGTTGTATAAGTTTCTTAAGTGATTCTTCGTGTACAACTGAGGTAGAGACAAGTTGGGCATAGTTTACTCGGTTTACTTGTCAGCCCCCGCTTGTAAGTAGATTTCCGTATGACCTGGAGAAATCCGAAGGAATTCACTTTGTGTATGTCAAACTGATAGAGGACAGTTCAAACATACAGTTGATAATTGAGGTTGCAAAGCCGGAATTATTGACACAAGCCTTTAACAACGGTTAAAGCAACTCCTAGGTCTATAAAGGACGTTAGCTAGGGGAATCAAGTGCGTGGCTATCTGTGGGGGATCTAGAGACGTAAGGAGTGCGACAGTAGCCAGTTTGGTTGGAGGGTTGGAATTGGTCTCTGCTACATCCCAGACCGAAGTCTTATAGTAGGCAGTGTTTGTAGACAGTTTGTACTATGCAGTGTTCATTATGGACGAGGTCCCGAGGCTTTTCTACAGGTTGTAGTTTTCTCGTTAAAAAAATCTCTGGTGTCTTGTGTGTTTTACTTTCCGCATTATATTCTCTGATTATATAATTAAAGCAAATACAAGAAGTAGGTTATTATAAACCTGATCGTTGTCCTCAATCCATCCTTGGATTTACCAAGACCCTGTCTTGCGTTGGACTGATACTTGTGATCCAAACTCATGTTAACAGATATGGATATTGATTTTTGAGATCGTCCAGATCTGACCATAAGTCTCACGAGCCCAAACGAAAAGTTGGTTGTATTTCGGTACCCCTGCTTTTTCAATTGGTATCAGAGCCGGTGAACACATAAAAGACATAAATGTCTGTGTTTATCGCGGCTTGTGAGTTATGGATCAAAGCGTAAGAGCTTGTAACTTACCACCAAAGTTTGATGACACAAACTACCTATGGTGGAAGACTGCAATGACTTCGTTTTTGCAAGCCCGAGACTTTAAAACTCTGGTTTATGTCAAAAAAGGATATACACCACCAACTGTTCAAGTTGACGGTGCATCTGTCCTCAAAGACATAGCGGCTTATGACTTGGAAACTCTCGCCGCCAAGCAAAACTATGATGGGCTTAATGCTATCATTCATGCAGTTACACCTGATCTTTTCCATCACGTGGCCACATGTGAAACCTCTCACGAGGATTGGAATAGATTAAGGAACGTGTTCGAAGGGAATACAACAGAAAAAGAAGCTAGACTTTAAAACCTCATGTCTTACTGGGAAAACCTTCGAATGCTTGAGGATGATACCTTTGAAGAATTTAACCACAAATTGTCTGAAATAGTGAATGCCTGTCACACCTTAGGAAAAGCTATTCCGGAAAGGGACATTGTGAGTAAAATTCTGAGGTCATTACCCTCAAGGTACGAATCAAAAAAACATGCCATCCAAGAAGTTTACGGCTTAGACAAGAAGTGACCTTGTATCTAAGCTAAAAATCTTCGATCATGAGCGAAAAGATAAAAAAAAATCTATCGCTTTTGAAGCTGTAAGTACTCCGTGCACCTCCTCACCACTGAAATTGTCTTGGGCTGATGAGTGTGAAAACCTTGACAATGAAGAGGTGGACACTGAACTGTCTCTTATTACACAACAACTGAAAGATCTTCTCAGATCTAGAAGAGACAGGCAATTCAGGAGCAGAAGATCCTTACCAGCATTGAAACCTAATCCTGACCTGGATGAGGATGATCTAGCTGATGTGCAATGTTTCAAGTGTCGAGGCTTTGGACACATGAAAGACATATGCCCTAGTAAGGAATACCATAAAAGGGATAATGCTCTCTCAGCTCGATTCGATGATATGCCTGACCAGCATGAATTCGAATTAGATCATGAAGAAACTGCTTTAATGGCAGGGAATTCAGATGAACGATCTAAACATGATGATTTGAAATACATTTTAATTCATCAGTTGATCAACAAGAACGAGGACCTTGTTCAAGAAAACAATCAGCTAAAATCTGATCTTGAACAGGTAGAGAAAACCCTTCTCCTGAAAGATCAAGAACTTGAGAAATTAAGTGATGATCTCTCCTCAACTTTATCTCTAAAAGATAAAGAAATTGATGCCCTAAAAGATGATCTTCAAAGGCTATCTGGTAGTTCGGATAAAGTAGCAACAATGTTATTTGGTCAAAAGGCCTTTGGAAACACCAATGGGTTAGGGTTCAATAGTAACACACACACCAAAAACAGTACTTTCATAATGGCTGGATTCAGTCCTCCATCTAATGAAAAACACAAAGGTGTACCTGAGAAAACTAAAACTCGGGATAAAAAACCTTCCAAGAATTGCCAGTACTGTGGCAAATCTGGACATGTCCAAGGAAGGTGTCGGCTGCTTAAGGGAAACCGAAAAGCTGTAAACAAGCTTCAAGCCGATATGGATAGAATGAACAAAGTCCTGAAGCAATTCAAAGGAGCGTTGAAAAATGTGGAAAGTTCAAGAGGAAATGTAAAGGGTAAGAAAAACTCTCAACCCGAATCCGTCTCTAGCAACCACTCTACAATCAACACCCCGTGTGAGTCTAGTACTCACACTCCAACTGCTTAATTGCAGTTAGGGGATGCATCCTCACACCATGACTTGTATGTGTGAGGCATGCAGTTGATATCAGGAATTCGTTCCTGGTATTGTGGTTGTTCAAGTCACTAGTAGAAATACTACAAACATATTTTCAGAAGAGTTTTACTCCATGGAAATTTTGTTTCAGACTGTATAAACTATGTCCGACAGAGTTCAGGAGTTTTGGTTTGTGAAGCGGTTCCCGAACCGTCCGTATCACAAAATCTGGAAGATTCCCTTAAGTCTTTGAGATAAACTGAAACTCACTCCTCTTGAAAGATATATATATATATATATATATATCGTTCATAAATCCAATAAGTCATAAACAAAATGGCTTATACTACAAGAAGTGTTACGAGGAGTTGTAAAAGTGAAGCTGTGAAAGTTGAGCTCTGTGAAGGGATTACACGCAAGAGAAAGAGGACTCCTGCAGAAACTTTGGATTATCTCCATAAGTTTCATGATCCAGAGACTCATGTTATTGTTGATGGTGGTTTTTGGCGAGGAGGTCACAGGAGTAATTTTGCATCAATTTCTGGCATCCTGGAATAGCTCGAGATAAGGTATGAATTTATTTTATAGTAGGGATAAGATATTTAATTACCATTAGCTGTATTTTGATATCTCACGACCGTAGCCTAGTAGCATGGTCCATATCCCTAGCCTATACGTAAAAATACCTACGCATGCGCATTAGCCTAGCCCATGATTGAGCCAAAACCCTAGGCCATTCACGCCATAGTTGTTAGGGCATTGTCCGGTCAAACCCACTAGCGTTGGTATGTCAAGCTAGTTGTCAGTTTTAGGTGTCAAAATTCAATTCTTGATTTAGCCTACTAGAGTTTAGATTTCGGAAATGGGATATAGACAGAGTAGTAGAGACCTTGAAGACGAAGACTGTGAAGACAAAGAAGACATCAAAGTATTCTTCATCGACAAAAGGTTAGTAGGAGTTATGACTTTATGGATATTCTTCTATTTCTACTTTCTCTATTCTTTCGAAATATAGTCGACTACTTTAGTAGTAATGTAGCGATTGAGATCGTGTTCTTGTGTAACATGGCTTTATGTCATGACCAGTGTTTGATCCCACGAATACTGTGAATCAAGAACATATGAGATAGATTCGACGCCATGTGTCCATTACAATGGTTTGCTTGCAAATTGTTATGTTGGATATGGATGAATCTAAGGAGTACTCTTGAGCAAAGAGCCTGTGGATCACAGCTGAGGACATTCTCATGTCTAAGTTCTGGCTCAGCCCAGTCCTTCCAGCGGATTCTGAATTTGACCTAATTTGACCGCGGACGGTACCCGAACCGGTTTGCGTACCTGGAGCTGTAAAACTTCTGTGTTCCATTTGTTCACGTACCAGTACGTGAACCTGACACGGAAGAGTTCCTGGTAAGTCAAATTACGTGTTATTCT
>JAJJMA010092088.1:0-12757 GCA_023529015.1 Papaver nudicaule
GACCTCATCTATAGTAAATTCAAAATGTAGATTTTTACATCAGTTTTTAAAAAGGGCATGAAAATAAATAAATTGTAAACTCAATTATTAGTAAAGCACCTACTAACAGAACCTTCTAGGTTGGTTTTCTATCGTATGGCCGAACATAACCGTTTAGGTTGGTCATCTAAAAGTAAAAAATCATTAGTAATTAGCGTTGATGTAGAATTGATAGTGAATATTCTTACATTGGTTCCCGTCTGTGAGAGGCTAAATGCCACGCGCTCTACCAACTGAGCTAAGACGGTAAATGATGGTATGGGGAGTTATGGCCATTATACGAAGATTATGAAAACCCTGCAATAAAAAGGCCGATTTAAAATTATGCGAGGGTCTCCACCACAGTAGCGAAACTTAAGCATATTAATATGCACACATACTTCTAAAAGTTGTACATTGAAATGAAAATATTCATATCCCATCTAAGTTAGGTGGGAATTAGAACCCTATATCCCGTACTCGTTTTTTGTTCCCTTCACAATTTGATCATAGTCTGTGCTAACACCAACTCTTAAAAAAAAAAAAAAAAGTCTTCATTTTAATAAATAAACTTAAAAAAAAAAAAAAAAAAAGTACAGTATTTTATTAATCAAATAAAAGGAAGAAATAAATAAGCAGCAAAAACATGAATTTCATTATCATATCCACTCTTACGGATATACACATCAAACAGATACCCACACTTGCAATCATGCCGCAAAAAGAAGGTGGCAAGGGAAGTAGGTTATCATGCCATTGCCGACGCAATCCCTCCTTCTTAAGGAAACTTACCTCTTCTTAAGAAAACTTAAAAGCTTCTTCAGTTTTCCCTTTCTGCATCGATTCTAGCAGCATTTGATAAAGATAAAACACCCATCGTATAACTCGTATAACGAAGCGAGTAACAAAACCTAAAATGACCTACTCCTATATAGAAAACAAAACCTAAAATGACCTACTCCTTGAAAGCTCGACAGTAGAACTTTATCCAAGTACCAGGCTTGGTCGGTGATGTCATCTGGTTTAGGTGGTCTAGTCTTATTTCATTACATAGGAATAGGCTACGGCAATATTTTCACTCTTTAATGCGTTAGAAGTATTCTTTCGAAAAATAAAATGTAAAGAAGAAAACTAACCTTTACAATGTTTACACTATCAAAACAATGAATCATTGCATCCATCAATCTCCTCAATTAACCAAGACAAAACAGTTGCTACTCTTTGCAAATCTCTTTTCAAAATCTCTTTCCATTTCCCCGCTTGTGGAGATTCTGCAAGAAAAAGATTAAATAGGTATCTGTTAACATGGATACTGGCAGCAAACTTGAAATTAGATAATGGAGAAACAAAACATCCCAATTGTTGACTAAAAACTTGTCATGTTCTAATTCCTTACAAAATCTTCTTAAAGGCAATTAATAGTACCCAACCAATTATTGATAGACGCAGTAACAAACTTTGAGAGAGGGAGCAAGGGCCTGTTGATAGTAAGAAAATTAGGTGTTACTAATATGTTTCTTTGGACCGCATCATCACGAAACCGAAACTGGAAGGTATTAATTTGTTAATGAAACCTCAAGCTTGAAACTTAATTTGTTTATATGGTCCGATTACTGTATAAAGAAAGCTTAGTCTGCGCTGGCAGTTCAATTGGTTCGCTAATGAAAAGGCATAATGCAGTTGAACAAATTGCACTCCTTGCAGACGGGGCTGTGTTGCATCAACAAAACCCACAATCAATATCATTGAATTTACGAACCCACAATTCTGATTTTGTTCTAACTGGATCTGTATCAAATTACTCCACCTAATTAAAAATTTAACTAAGTTGCTACAACAATAAATAAAAATTATACATTACGTACCTGCTATTGATTAGTTTGAATCAACAAACTCGTAACATAGGAAGCTAATAAAAAGGACGCCAGGATTAGTAAAGAAAAAAGGGAATTTTATTCCGCGTGTCCGCTAATGAGTAGAAGGGGCTTTCAGTATTCAACATTACCTACAAAAACACATAGAGTCTTAGAGATGGCTTTGGCGCGGACAGTCCAAAGCAAATGTAAATCAAGTCTAAGATCAAATAGGATAAAATTATCATGTAAAACATCCGTCATGTTCAATCTGCAATGTAAAATTATCGAAAGACATATCAGACGACTAAACCAACAATCAAAAGAAGCTAACAAATGAAACCTAAGATCAATCCAGAAACGAACAATATGACTATAGTGGCTGTTTACCTAATTTTAGAAGCTATAACATCGTTAATGAATTGCACACCAAGTTGATGAATGGGAACTTAAAGTTCTATTATTTCCTTGGTTATATATATATATATATATATATATATGTATTGCTTTTTGGTCATTTTTGTCATTTGAACTCATGGACAACACACCACCTGTAAGAAAGGAAAGTTGATTTTACCCAGTTTGCCCCCAGGTCAGAGACCACAGAAATCAATAATAAATACATATTGCTACGCTGAAACCTCTGTGATGCACTTCCGATCCTCTCAAGAAAATCCATACCCTGCATATGAATTTCATAAGCCTAACGACCAATACAAAGGAAGTACCTCCAGTTTTGAAATATATCGAAGAACCTGTAACTAAACAAAACAGACGACCAAATTGCTGAGACGGAGATATAATACCAAGAATTGGTTCACAGGAGTAGAATACACAATCAAAACATTAGAGTTCACACTAACCAAACCAAAAATCTATAGAAGAAACTTCTGATTCCAAGATGGTCAGATGACAACACAACTCATGCAAGCATACTGCAGCTGGTTACAAATTTAGTTTTAGTCCATTTACTGTCTATAGACTGGCTAATTTCTTCTTTACAGCGAGACTGGCATTACCGACACACACTTTCACCTCGCCTACCATAAATGAGGCATTGCATGATCAATGGCTTATGATGGAGATGTTTATTATCTACATCCAATGGACGTTGACGAAAATACTACTTACATTACCGACATTTAGTTGCACCCCGCCTCCCTTATAAACTCATAATTGAGTATCAATTTTAAAGGTGTTCAGCAAAAACAACATGAATTGCAATGGGATTTGTTTTACCGTTATAAATTTGGTAATTTATGTTTCAGTTAAGATATGATATAAATACTGAATTACCTTGGCACTGCTTGCATCTCTTGTTGCAGGTCTTTTGCACATGTTGTAAACGTAGAATGAAAAATCAGTTATCTTTCTAAATTATCAATATAACCCCCAGCTTCATGATACACTTTCCATGAACTGTATCTGTCGTCCCCCAGCTCCAGGATACACTTTAAGTGACCCATAGACGACAACCTATAGAATAAACAAATAGATCATGTTAAAGGTAATAGATCTGTTTATAAACAAATATACTTGAAAAAACATTCAAACATTACAAACCATGTTAAGTGATTGATATATCCAGGTAGACCTGTGTGAAGAGCTATGTTCTTTTGTCCTTTTATGCACCAAATAATATCTATGTACAATACTTCTGATTGAACTTTCGTATAAATATTGAAGTTTCTTCTTGGATTTGAACAACCAATCAACTCTCTGGTAGGTTCTCAGATCAGAACAATGGGAATGAACACAGCATCGGGTTAGTACTGCAGTTCAGATTGATGGTCCTTTGCTTTGCCGTTAGAGCTGCCAAAGGATATTCCAGATAGATTTGGAACCATCTGTATATCAAAATAAACAAATCAAGCGAAAGAGCAGGGGGTGAAAGCAATTACCAAAAACTGTGACAAATCACAGAAAACAGCAGAAATTACAACACCATCTCCAAAGCTAAATAATAAGTTTGTGGTGGCCTTCCCGTCGGGTGTTACTTCTTCGCCACCAGAATCACAAAACAAATCAAAACTTAAATCAGGGAAAACATGTAATTGTTACGGAAAAAAAAAATCAGGGAAAAAAAACTGGAAAACAGGTAATGTGTTACGGGAAAAAAAAACTGTTAGAGTTCAAGCTGTTGATTATGTCACCCAAATTAAACTTAAATACAATTTGATAATTGTATAACACAAATTTTCATAAACCAGTTATGGTTTTCTTCTCAGAAAAGAACTGTGGTTGTCAGGTAACTCATCGAAGTAGATGACAACAATGTGCCGGTGCTTTCTTTCCAAGCTAAACTCAATCAACAAATCAAAATACATATCCCGAAAAATTACAAAAAAAATCATATACCACGGAAATCAGGCAATAAAAAAGTATCAACAGTATAATTACCTTCTTCTTCTATTCCTCTCCGCATCTCTTAGAGTTCCCTTCTTCTGCTAGAAAACCAAAACCTGTAAGAACAGATCAAGAAAGTAAATAAAAGGGAAAGAGAAGAAGAAGAGATTTGTCGATGATGCACTCTCGTCTCTCCCAGAAACTTTCAGATCGAGCTGCCAATGAAGAGACAAAAAATTGACATGGTATAATTTATTTCGATAAACATTAAGTTTTCTTTGCGTAGAACCAAAGATTCATTCGTCCTTCTATGGTAACAATATATTCTTTGCAATATATTTATATTTTTTGAACATTCTAAAATAGTTAACATTTTTTTTCGTTAGAAATATATTTTCCAAAATCCTAAATAAGTCTAAAAATATCACGTCGACAATATAAAAATTTATTTTGTAGTTATAAAATTTAGGCTCACAATCTTTCTTTATATTTAAGTGAACCCTAGCCCAAGATCCAACGGTGAAAGATTTTAAAAAATTGCGTAAAAGGAGTGTAAGTATAAAATTAAATTTTCGACCAATCACGATCAATAGTTTAGTTACCCACGTGGGTGAGCGAATAATATCGATTCACATCCATCGATCTAAGAGATTTTAAAACACCTGAATGGCCGAAAATGTCCAGCCAATCATAATTAAGATTATAAAATGTCCGGCCAATCACGTTCCAAGTTTTTTTCACCCGACCAATAGAAAAGTAGGTAACGCTCCCGTTCATTGTGGATTGAGGGATGATTATGAGTGTTTAGATAGTTGATACCCCTAGTGTCTAGTTCCTTACTCCACTGGAACTGCATTTTTATAGAATCCATCTTGAAAAAACAGGGGTACCGAAATACTACCAACTTTTCGTTTGGGCTCGTGAGTCTTATGGTAAGATATGGACAATCTCAAAAATCAATATCCAAATCTGATAACCGGAGTCGGATCACAAGTGATCGGTCCAATACAAGATAACTCTTGGCAAATCCCCTGGATGGGTTATGGATCAACTCGACGGTTATTAATAACGTACTTCTTGTGTTTGTTTTAATTATATAAGCAGATAATATAATGCGGAAAGTAAAGCACACAAGACACCAGAGATTTTTTAACGAGGAAACTACGACCTGTAGAAAAACCTCGAGACCTCGTCTAGATTGAACACCATACAGTACTAACTGTCTACAAACACTAGCCTACTATAAGACTTCGGTCTAGGATGTAGCAGAGACCAACTCCAACCCTCCAAGCGAATTGACTACTGTCACACCCCTTATATCTCTAGATCCCCCACAGATCGTCACGCACTTGATTCCCCTAGGTGACGTCCTTTACAGGCCTAAGAGTTTCTTTAATCGTTGTTAAAGGCTTGAGTCAACAATACCGGCTTTGCAACCTTAAATACTGACTGTATGTTTCGAACTATCCTCTTCAGTTTAACATACGTAAAGTGACTTCCTTCGGATTGCTCCAGGTCATACGGAAATATACTTACAAGCGGGGGCTGACAAGTAAACTGAGTAAACTATGCCCAACTTGTCTCTAACTCAGTTTTAAAAAGAACCACTTAAGAAACTTATACAACTGAAGCTAACTAGGTCTTACAACACCGAGTGCAGCCGTGCGTTGCTTCCTTCAACCTTGTATGTAACGTATCAGTTCTTGAATAGCCTTATTGCATAAGAGAAGGACTATAGAACAGACAAGAACATGACCCGGTTACCAAGGTTACAGGTTAATCCGATAACAACCACAGAGGTACGTTATCGCCTACTTGTGCTTCCCAACTCTCAAGAGAAGTCTTTATAGTCGTTAGGTAAATCCCACATAGGAACTGCTACCTAATAGAGGATGACTATACCACAACAAGCTTACACCGAAGTGCAAAGAGTTTACGATCAACTCCACAGAGAAACTTCACGTATGCTTGATTCTTGTGGTTTTTGTTCTTTAACCCTCTATTTATAACACTCAATAAGATAGGTTGCTTAGGAATAAAGCAACTAGTTACTTAACCTACAAGTTAGCAAGTGCCCGTGTAACCGAACCCGTTACTTGGCTTGCACACAATGAAACCCTAGATTTATATTCAATTGGAAATATTTTAACATTTATCTGCCAAGTGTTTTGCTAGCTCAAAAACACTTCAAGATAGATATCCAAAAGACCAGAGATAATCTTTATCGTATTGACTCATTGAGATTCGTTAGATGGACCACATAAGATATTCTGATAAGTACAAGTCCAACTAAGAGATAAAGGAGTCAAATTCTTAACCCGCGTGAAATTCCAGAAGAAAACCCACGTGGACGGTTCGTGAACCATCCGTCTGAATTCAGGCCAAATCCATCGAATCTGGTGTTCACGTACATGTAGTGTACAAATCAACGTTTTGAGACACAAAAGAAATTTTCGGTGCCACCGTTCACGAACCGGTTCGTGAACCGTCGTTGCTCAGATTAGGGTTTAACTGGATCCGCTGGAAGTTCTGGGCTGGGCCAGTACTTAGACATGTTATTACGCCCTCATATATAATCCATTGGATTCTGCTCTAGAGTACTTCTTTAGATTCATTTGTTTCCTACATGTGATTTGCAAGCAAACCATTGCACTGGAAAGTGTATCGAATCTATCTCATGCATCTTGTAACCTTAGTATAGTGGGAACATATACTAACATAACTCATGGTTATGTAGACAAGAATACAATCTCAATTGCTATTAGTATCTCTACTAAAGTAGCCAACTATTTCGAAAGATAGAATAAGTAAAATAGAAGAATTCCATAAAAGTCATAACTCCTACTAACCTTTTGTCGATGAATAATATTTGATGTCTTCTTTATATTCACTATCTTCGTCTTCAAGGTCTCTACTATTTGTCTATATTCCAATTCCGAAATCTAAACTCTAGTAGGCTAAATCAAGAATTGTATTTTGACACCTAAAATTGACAACCAGCTTGACATACCAACGCTACTGGGTCTGATCGGACAATGCCCTAACACATCAGGTCCTGGAGCACTATCAGGATCCGTCTCAAAAACAACCTTTTTTATTTCATCAAAATTTGGTACTTCCATCAAAATTTTATTATCATCCTCTTTCACAGCTTAAAGAATTGCAGAGAAAGTTCTCTCAGAGAAATGGACTTCCTTATACCCGAATTTGACTTCAAAATGCTCTATCAAAATGTTAGCTATCTCCTTTTGATCAGCCAATTCAACGATAGCACTTTGAGCTTGCTTAATCTTCATAGTAGTGTGGAAAAATCTAGTATTAGAGCCACCTTCTTTAAGTCATCTCACTCTAGCTTTTTGCTGAGCAATTTCCTTATGTTGCTGAGTTAATTCTTCATGTTTCCTTCTAGATCAGCAGGATTTCTATCAGAAATAAGAGAAGCTTGTAGAACTTCCTCTTCTGTTTGTTGAATCTTAATCATTACATCACCAAAAACTGCCCAATTCTAGTTCTTGGCTGCAATTTTAAGTCTTTTCATTTTGGTCATGTAGACAAAAATAGGATTACCTAACATCAATTATTCCCAAAAAGATTTAACTTTTTCTAAAAATTCAGGGTGTTGTAACCAAACTTTAAGAGATCCGAAGGGAACATTAGCAAGCTTAGGGATTTCTGCATTGGCTCCATACAAAACTCCATGATCAGAGACTCCTCTAACTCCAACTTTATATCCCCAGCTAGGATACAATTCCAACCATTTGTCTTTTAAAACTGCTTTATCAAGATTACTAACAATTCTTCTAGCACCAACTCTTTTATTACAACAAGAGAACTCCAAACCAGTCTTAACAGCTTCAATAAGGCAACACGTACTAAGACAATCACTGAATTCACACATGGATATAGTTAGAGGATTTAAACCACCAACTTTCTCTGATCTTATAAGAACTGTATTGAAATCACCAATAACAAGCCAAGGCTTATTCAAAGTACTTAACTCCCTAGTTAGCAATTCGGCGAATTTTTTGTGAATAATACGCAAATTATTCATTATTCGCGAATAACGAACCAATCGGCCGTCCAACTGAATTTCCGAGCCCTAATCGCGTATTATATGGCCACTACGAATAAATCGCGTATTATACGGGTTCACGAATTATTCGCCCCTTTTATTCGACGTGATATATCAGCCCCAGTTCTATTAAATCAACCCAAATCTTATAATGGCGTTACATTTTAAAGATATAATATTGTAGAGACTCGAACCCAGGCGATGTGTATCCTTTGACTCTACCTAAATCACTGAGCCAGACATTTTTTGGTGATTATGTTACCCATATTTAATATATAACCCTTTTTAACCATTATATCATGTTATAACCCTATAAAATTAGATTAAAACAATATTATACTACGCCGAACTTAGCGTACCGAATTTACCTTTCTAAAACGACTTATACACGTACGTATACCGTTCCGAACTACTGCCGAAAAACGAATCGTTGACCGAATTGTTGACCGGATTCGAATTATCCGAATCCGTATAATACTTGTACGTTTGTCGTTCCGAACTTGTATCCGTATCCCGAATTGCTAACTAGGTTTAACTCGACGAACTCCAGCCATAAATCCCTTCTATTCACAGTAAGACAAGCTGCATGAATACCAGTAACAATAACACCCCCAACATCCACAGTAATGGCTTGATTAGTGTTAGAAATTACCACAGGATCAGCTATAGAAGAATTCCATAAAATCCATATATTACCTCGTTTTTCCTCTTCAGAATTATGAATGAGTTTTACTACTCATAGCATTTATTCTCAACTTCTTACAAAAATCATCAGAAGCTTTTATTTTTGGTTCATCTAAAATAACTGGTGAAGGACTAAAAGTATTAACTAAACTTTTTAGTTTGTCTTTGGCTCTTGTTCTCCTCAAGCCTCTGACATTCCAAAAGATAACTCTCATTTACATCTAGCAGAATGAGAGGAATTAGGGCTTCCCCTCTTCAACCCACTTTTATCACCAATGCCCTTTGTGTTAGAGTTTCTTACTATTGTAAAACTTAGTGGCTTATTCTTTATAGTTTGTATCTTTTGTTGAAAATCAACTCCCTGTTCATTCTTTTTCTTCATTAACTCAACAACTGAATCTGAAGTCATAGGTGGAACAATACTTATCTCATTATTAATTGAAGGTGAGCTGGATACTGCCTTAACCACTTTGTCAACTGATAGAGCAGGAAATTCCTCATGGGAATTAAGAAAATATTCACTTACTCCCTTTAAAGCTTGAAATTGGCCAGAAGAAACTTCCATATCATTTGTACCTTCAGAAATCTCTCCATCTTCTTTCCTCTTCAAACATCTCTTTTACAAATGCCATATTCTGATCTTTAGGGCATAAATCAAATTTCTCAAATTCAACTGTACCCATCTTCACTTCCTTGCCATTATTACCTTTCTTTGGTATATACTCCAACTTTTGCTGATGTTGAATTTCCTGGTGACCATTTGCTTTTATTCTTGTGTCTACAATCATATTCAATATCACCAATTGTCTTACAATAATTGCAGAACCCTGGTAGTTTTGGAATGAAAACTTTATGAGAAAAACCACCATACTTATCTTCATTTATCACTTCAAAGGGTATTGGTTGAGATAAATCCACTTCTGTTAATACACTTGCATAATAACCTGTTATTTTCTTCAAAGTAGTTTCATCAACCTTGACAGGTCTACCAATTTTCCTAGCAATGGCTAAAACAATTTTTTCCTTCCAATAATCAATTGGAAGACCTAGAAAATGAACCCAAACAAAGGTAGTAGTACCTTTCTCTTTTGAAGGATTAAATTTAGCTTCCCATTCTCTCAAATTTAAAGTTTGATTTTTCCATTGTCCAATACCCTTCCCAAATATGTTTACGATCAACTTCATTATAATTGAATTATAAAATAGCCTTTACCTAAAGGAATGAATGAAACCAAATCTTGCAATTTCCATTGTTGTTTTAGAGCAGCTTCAGCAGCTTCTATCTTCAATTTAACAAAGTCCAATCTCCCAATCAAACTAAACTTTCATTCATTTATCCCTTCGTCTGTTAAATCATCATCAATGCGAATAGAGAAATTATCATTCTTAATACCTGGATTCCCTTCTCCAGTAGAATTTGCAGAAACCATAAAATTTTCCATAATGAAATTTACCGAGAAAAAATCTCTTTCCGACAGATTAATTAAAAATCCGACAACCAAAACAATTAATTACTACACCAATCATCGAATCAACTTTGGATTTGCAAACAGATATGAAGTTAATGAGTAATCAGATCGAGAAACGAAAAAAATCTGAGAAAAATTAAATGATTTGACCATCGCTCAAAAATCGCCTCTCTGAGTTGACTCGATATTATCAGTTATTAATATATTGATGGCGCATAAACATTGAGCTTTATGTTATGAATTCTATTTTCACAGTATTATCCCCAACTATATCCCACATTTGTTGATAGAATCATGGTGGGTATCCATCAGGACCAGGGGAAGTCATGGTTTCATTTTGAACACCACATTCATAATCTCAGTTTCAGTAGGTATAACACATAACATGTTGTTTTCTTCATCAGTAATGCAAGGAGGTATATTACTCATGAAATCAGCAGGAATATGTGGATCTCTTGATTTACTTATGCTAACAAAATGTTGTCTAAGTTCATCAGCAATGGCATTCCTATTGGTAAGCCAAATACCTAAGCTGTTTTGTATGGACTCAATATGTGTTTTCCTATTTCTATAGTTTGCTCTTTCATGTAGGTAATTGGTATTTCTATCATCCTTAGCTAGGTGTTCATCATAGCCTCTTTGACTCCAGTATTCATGTCTAATATCATACCAGTATTACGCCTAGAATTTAGATCTTCTAGTTTAACGCTATTTGCAGGTGTATTTTGGAGACCAGTAACATAATCTATTTCATTTTTGATACTAGCTATTTGGTGATTGAAATTACCAAAATGACTGAATTACAATTTTCTAATACCATCCTTGAC
Source organism: Papaver nudicaule (assembly GCA_023529015.1). Taxonomy (NCBI): domain Eukaryota; kingdom Viridiplantae; phylum Streptophyta; class Magnoliopsida; order Ranunculales; family Papaveraceae; genus Papaver; species Papaver nudicaule. The sequence goes on from JAJJMA010092088.1 coordinate 11,270, forward strand.
ATACAACAGAGATTTGCAATGCCTAAATGCAGTTGAACCTAGAGTATTATGTGACCATTGTTCTGCTATAGCATCCTTACAGGTGGAGTCTCTAAGCATACATTTATTGAACCTAAATGATTTTTTAGCTACATTTGACTCTGATGTACTAATAAGCAATACATGTACATGATCACTAGCAAATGGTGTTAGGTGGTATAAGAGGGACTTAGGATACATACTGCTCCATTTGGAATTAACCATGGATCTATCAAGTCTCTCAAGAATAAGCTCATTTCCTTGTCTCTTGTTTGACCAAGTGAAAAGGTTACCTGAATGAGCAATATCAGCTAAACCTGCAGATTCAACAAGGTTAACAAAACCATCTAATTGACTTTGTTGTGGTGTTACCCCTACCCCCACCACCCCCACACACACCCCCCCCCCCGTGTTTTTCATCTTTTGATAAAATGAAATTGAAATCTCCATTAACTACCCAACTTCCGTTGTGATTGCTAGCAGACTGATTTAACATATTCCACTGGTTGTTTCTATCTATATCATTTAGTGAACCATACATCTATTTTCACAGGAAAATAAAGTGGTGTCACCCCTAGCATCTATTTTCACTAAACAGTTGATAATGTTCAGTCCAGACTCTGCAATTTTAAAATCTATACCATCTTTCCATAGTACACATAGTCCACCTTTAGTACCAATTGGGTTTAATAACCACATATTTGGAAAATCTACTGGCTTTATTAACCTTTTCATTTTGTATGCATGGGACTTTGTTTCACTTAGAAAAATAATATTAGGGTCATTTGACTTCACAAGATCTTTTAAATGGTTCCTAGTATCCTTGTCCCCATAACCTTGAACATTCCATGCCAGGATTCTCATGTTTCCTAGTGTTATAAGTCTGTATTCAAAGACTAAGACCTTATTTTTGCAACTCTGAAAATTAAACACAAGTGAGATCTTAAAACAAACAATTTTTAAAGACAGGATATGTGGTTTTGAAAGAGACTGACCTGAGTTTTCCCCTTAGTGCCACTTGCTACGTCCCCCTTTTTTATGGCCTTATAAGTTACCTGAGATGATTCTTGATTGCCATCAGAGCACATGTCCACATCCTCAGTAGAACCAGTTGAGTTCAAAGCATTTGGTACTTCACACTACACCAAATTTGGCCAATTGCCACTAAAATTAGCAACGATAATGTTGTTGTTGCTAAATAGCAACATAATAGGCCGTTGCGGATTTTTTGGGCCGTTGCAGAATTTAGAACGGCCCAACTCACGTTGCGAATAACAACAGTTTATTTTATATGCGTGCGGAGTACGCATGCGGCCATAAACACCTCCCAACACATTTTCTTATTCTTTTGCCCAATTTTTTTCCACTTGATATGTTTGCACCCTAATCTTATCTTATCTAACCATATCCCTCGTCTCTCTTTCTGTAGGGGGTAAAACCCCTCGGAACACGTGTCTCGCATCCAGGAAG
>JAJJMA010092088.1:22757-37989 GCA_023529015.1 Papaver nudicaule
CTGATGGATATGGCTCCTTGAGTACCTATGCAGATTTTCTACTCGTACACTTTCATTCACTTGTTTCTTTCCCTGCAGCAGAGACTTCTTTCTTCCTGCAGCAGAGACTTCTCCATCTTCCTCCTTTCTACCACCACCACCATCATCTTAATCGTAACATCAATACTAAACCCTTCTAATAAGTAGTCAGAAACATCTCTTTACATCGTAATCTTTCCTTTGCCATTTCATTTCCATTTCACTTCATCTCTCAGAGAAGCTGCAGAAGAGAAAATTTAGGGTTCTTCATCTGAGAAGTTCAAATCGATGAGAAGATGATAATCGAAGTGATGTTCATCTTTGTGGTGCTGCAAATCGAAGATAAGTGGTGGTATTTATCTTAGCAATCGTCAACATCAATATCAAACCCTTCTGGTTTTGGTCGTCGGTGAAGAAGTAAATTTTGACCAAATCTGTGAGTTTGTCTGTTTTTTTTATTATTATTAGGGTTTCAAAGTTATATTTTGATTTCTGTATTTCTTTGATTTTACTTTTTGTTTCTTGTTCAGATCGATGTTGGGGATTTAGGGTTTCGTCGGATTATGCTAGTCCTGTTTATGAGATTATTTCCTGAAGTTTTCATTCTTTAGGTTCCTGAAAATGATTAATGGAGTTTTGAAGATAAACTGTGGATTCATTATGTGAGTGAAGGAGGCGTCGATGGTACTGGTGGTGGTGATTTTGTTGCTAGGTTTGATGGCGGTTCTGTTGGTGGCAAGGGTGAGCTTTTTATTTTAATTGGGTTTCTTTTTATGTGTAGATTTTATTTTGTTTTCGAGAAGTCCGTGGGATAAAATATTGGTAATTAAGATTAGTAATGTGGGTTTTTATGGAACATTTTGAGTATGATTCATAGCATTTTGTTTTTTTAGTAACCCTCATTTTCTGATTTCATTGTTAGAGTTGGTATACTCTATCGTATGAGCTCCTGAATTAATAAGAGTACTCCAAGGCCAGTTGAGATACCAAGAGCTTCTATTGTCTATTGTCATACTTCATTTCAATGTTGAACATCCAACTGCTCTGGAATGTTTTAGGTGTAACATTTTTCTCTTTGTACATCTTGAAATCTATATATACAGGTTAGGGACTAGATAGGGTTATGTTGTGAACTTGACAGTGATTGTATCCTTTTTGATGGATTTGGTTAAATGCTTTTCTATTATCTTTATTGCTTGTGGTTAAGATGTATAATGTGGTGCAGGTGTGCCTGGAGTAAAGTCCGTTCATTCAGATAAGAATTTTAGGTCGTAAAATAAAGACTATAGAGGTTTGGAAACTCTTTGAATTTTCATTGGTTTTGCTTTATTGTTTGTTGGTTCTCAAAATTCCTTTGTACCAAATTCTAATGGTTATAATTTTTTAATAGGTGATGATAAATCTGCTGATTTGCAATGCAACATGACTACTTCCCATTTGCAATGCTAAATATGTGCTGAGATGATGCCATCAAGAACTAACACTAGTATACCCCAACACTGTAAGTTCTATTAGTCTTCTTGTTTTTTTACTGAAACCAACGATGTATATAATTCAAAAAATATCAGATGCAGTTAGCCTTATCTTACATATCGATGTACTTTCTGGTGATACATTTTGTGTGCAATGATGTGGTCAGATAATGCCATGATATTAACTAACAGTTTGGTTGACTAGTAACTAGAGTACACACAAAAAATGGTGTTAGTGATTCGCTTTAAGAATAACCATTAGAGCCAGTACATCCAGTTAAGATTGTTTCGCATGATTCCTAGGAAAAAATCTATTGGTTTTGTAGCTTCTAGACACAGTTTTATCTAACTGTGTTGATATGTGAAGTTGAGTTAAAAGTTTGTACTTGGGAGGAATTGATGAATGGAATTGCAGAAAACATTGTTTGGGTTCTTTGAGAAGGTTGTTAGTTTTCTTAAGTAGCTTACAATCCTGGAATTTTTATATTGGGAAGGGGTCCTTTAATTTGTTCGGTGGAGGATTCATTGTTGCAGACTCTTGCCGGCAAAGGTCAGATGCAATTTGATGATGCATTTAGGATCGTATGAAACATTTTGTAGCTGAACTAGTAACTGATTTCATTTCTCTGTAAGTGTAAGAACAAGAAAACTTGGTGAGAATTTTTGTAAGTGTATGAAATATTGATTTGCTAAGTGTTAGAACTTTTGGAAATGTTTACAAATATCTTTGAATGAATGAATTTGTGAATGTATGAATGGTTGTATGCTTGCAGAACTGTGTACTTACAGGGGAATATGAAATTGGTGTGGGAATATATGCTGACCAGGTCCAGAAGACTGACCAGGTCAAAGTCTGACTGATTTTTTTTTACCAGGTCAAAGACTGACTAGGTCAAAGTCTGACTAGGTCAAAGTCAAGCTTGGTCTTTTTTGACCTGGTCATGTTTTTTTTACTTTGGTAAAAATTTAGACACGGCTGTGGAGCCGTTGCTGGCCAAAATTAGAAATGGCTAGTGACCTATTGCTGCCCAAAATTAGCAACAGCAGAGGCGCCGTTGCGGCCAAAATTAGGCAACAGTGAAAAAACCGTTGCTAAATCCGTTGCTACCCAAAATCCGCAACGGAAGCATTACCGATGCTAGAATTTGTCACACCATGAATCGCAACAGCCAGCCGCCGTTTCTAACAGTTTTAGCAACAGATGAACACCGTTGCAACTGGCTAAATTTGGTGTAGTGTCATTTCTCTGTTTTTTTTTCAGTCAAGTTGCGTCTTCCATTTCCAGTTCAGAGTTGTTCACAAACTCAACAATCATACCATCTTTTGGTGGTACAAATGGAGTTGCCTTATTGATCTTCTTTATATGTTGCTTAGGGACTTGACCAGTACATATGGTTTGGGCCACTTGTATTTTTTTCATCTTACTCACATTACCAAAAACATAAGTTTTCGTATGAGATGCTTTTAGATAGTCTGCACCATCTATACAAACCCCTTTGTTATGTTTAATAATGAAACATTCTTGACAAACCCCATGAGGTTGTTTTTCATAGAAATACCTCATCCATCTTGTGACCCCTGCATCAGTATTGGCCATTGCTCCTCTCCTTAAGGGATTACCAGTGTTGATTATAACACGAACCTTCACTGGAATCCCATCAACTGGTACTGCATCTGATGGCTCAATGGCTTTTACTTCACCCATTAGACCCCCCATTTCCTTAACAGGCCTCACATTCATGTGTTCAGGTAGTAAGTTCTTGAGTTGTATCCAGAAACATTGATGTTCCCAATCCCATTTATGGTACTTTTGTACAGGTTTATACTCATGTATTATAACCAAGTTCCCATCTACACTCCATGGCCTTTTATGATACACCTTTCTCATAGTTTCTCGATCTTTGAATTTGAACACCAAAACATTAGTGTCGATTTCAAAAACCTTCAGTTCTTTTTCTGGTATAAATGACCAAGCCAATCTTAAGTGAGTCTCAGCAGCATGACGACCCATCTTTCCTTCAATAATCACAGTACCAATTAGGCTATTCTCCCATTAATTTTCTCCTTCATCATCTGACGCATCTTCCCCTGCTAAGATAACCGCTTCCGATGGTTCCCCTAGTTCCACCATTGCTTTCTTAAACTTTTCAGCAAGATCAATAATTGTGTCTGCCATTACTATTTTGTTTTCTGCAAGAAATCTCTTCTTTTTTCAGCTGTGTTTAACCTCCTTCTGTCTCCGGTATTTAACTATTCTTTGGGATATAGTGTTTCCTTTTTTTTTTCCTGATTTTCCATAACTGTTTGATTCAGGAAATCTTGGTGATTGCATATATCCTCGGATGGAATAATTCCTCTCACAAAGGAAATTCCACAGCTAGCCGTTGACCATAACACCACGAGTGGGAACATAAATTTAAATTTGATTTTCCGTTTTTTTCTGTGACTGTAGACTATTTCCTCCCACGTACCAACAACACGTATGAACATTTTTTTAATTTTGTTTCTCCTATCGGTTTTCTGAACTCCAAAACATCTCTCTAATGGCAATCAAATCAATCTCATAAGTTTTAACAAACTTGATGACAACTTCTGCAAACGCGTAGACCACAACTACGAGCAAGGCAAACACCATAAGGGGGTACAATAGATGTAAACACATTAGGGAAAATAAAAACTTAGTTAGACATGAAAAATAGAATGAAAAGTTTTCAAAAGATTTGAAGAACAACTTGACAAACTGACGAAAACAACATATTTTTTTTTGGTAAAGGACTTAAACACTCTCAATACACATGAGAATAGTATGGAAATTCTTCAGTTTTATGAGAATAGGCTTGAAAGTTCTCTACTGAGTTGGTATTGAACTTTTCGCCCAATTTACTTAGCTCCGGATTTCACCTATCGACAACAAATATCAATAGAGGCTTAATTCCCTTGTATTTACACATATTAATGAGAATTTCTTCTCCTTTTTTTTTCTTTAGTTTATACTCCCTTTGTTTGTTTATTTTAGTCCTAATTGACAAAGTCAAGATATTAAGGAGACCAAGGGATTTCCCAAAGTATCCTTGAATTTTTACCAAATTGACTAGTATTACAAAAATTTGTTAATTATAATTTCAATAATTCTATTCAGCCCACCAAATCAAACCCACCGTCAAACCCACCGCTCAGGTGGCACTGGCTTGACTTGACTTTTTTCTTTTTTCTATAAGTGTTGGTTTATATTTTGATGTATTCAAAGACGGAGTAATCAACCCAAAAACCAACCTGTTGTTGAATGGTGGATTTGAGTACGGACCATCATTTCCTAACAATTCCTCCGGTGTCGTTCTAATTGACGCAGAAAGGCTGAAATCGAGCTTATTGCAGGGAAATCAAGTGGGATACAAACAGTGATTACAATGATAAAAAGGTTTCGAGTAGTGTCATTTTCATATTTGAAGATAAGGATGCATGTCAGCATGTGTTGATAACTTTGAAGCGATTTTTCAAGCAGGATCAACAGTTCGGAATTTTACTATACAAAGAAATTGAACAGATATGGCTGCAGATTTTGGAGGAGAATCATAGCAGCTTAGAATGTCACTCGCATTAGTATTCTGAGTTTCGCAAACAAACTAACATTTGAAAACAACATGGATGATTATTGATTAAGTCATGGAGTGACCAAAATTACTAATTCCATCACTACTAATTAGATTGAATCTGTTTCTTTAACTTCTTATTCTCAATTGATTAGATCCACTACGTCTAATGCTTCATCGACGTTCCCATCAGATTTCTTCTTTTTAACAACCAGATCAAGCGGTATTTCATCTTCTGTGCGATTTAGGTGATGCATAGCCATGCTATCCGCTATCATCATCTTTATGTTTTAAGTTCTTTAGGTTGACGATGAGAAGTGCGGCAGCAGAGATCCCTAATCGTTTATTTTGTTTTGCCCTAAAATACCAAACAAGAGGATGAAAACAATCCGGAAAAAAAAAACATGGTAAACACACAAAAAAAAAAAAAAAAAATAAAAAGTCAAGTCAAACCGGTGCCACCTCAGCGGTGGGTTTAACGTGGTTTGACTTGGTGGGCTGAATAGAATTATTGTTCTAATTTTAATAGGTAATAGTGAAATAGGTAATGAAATCAAAAACAAAAATGGAAACAACATAAAAATAAAATTATCTCTTAACACAAAATATAATTTGTCAAAGAGTATAATCTTTTTGAGGAATGTATTTTTAAAATGGAATGAAGGATAAATAAAAAATATGATGGTAATTTTGTTTCCTTATTATACAGATATGGTTAGAGATTTTATATATTAGGTCTCACCTAAAATATTTTTATGAGTTAAAAGATCAGGGGTATACTTAAAAGATTTAGAAAAAATATGTCTATAAACAGAAATATGACATAATAAAAAAACAGACGAAAATAGAAATTAGGACTGAAATAAAAAAAAAAAACAGAGGGAGTAATAATTATACAAAAATCTATCCTGATAAGAGCAAGCACTATGGTGCCATTTTTTTGAGTTTTATCCCCAAATCCTACGTCTAAAAAAAGGTGGTCAGTAGGCAACTACTATGGTTGGGAGGCGGACATTCAATGGCCGCCCAAAATTGAGGGTCGGACACTGAGTGTACGCTTTTTGTCAAGGTTTGACCTTGACCAGGCGGCCACTGAATGTCCGCCTGGTAACTGGAAATGGACAGAAACCCCACTCGGGTTTCCCTCCCTTCTTCTTCCCCTCTATTTTTTCCTCTTAACCCCTACTTCCTACCCACACCCCCTTCTTGATTTGAGTTAGTTTTAGGTCGAATTTGCGCAAAATTTTCGAGGGGTTTGTTGTGTACACGAGGTTGATTACTTTGCAACTCTCCATTTTCAATTTCATCCATAATTTGATCCAAGGTGAGCAATTATAACTTTAGGGTTTTTAATTTGTATTTGTGATAGAAATCGTGATTTTGTGATTGATGAGTTGATGAATGTTTATTGTAATGGCTTGGTAATTGCATTGTGTATGTGATTGGAGTTGATTGATTGTTTAAGTCCATTTTGTTTGTGAAATTGAAATTTGGCTTATAGGTATGATTGGAATTTGGTTGATGAATGTTTATTGTAATTGAAATGTATATATGATAGGCTTGTTAATTTGATTGTGTGCAATTTATGCCCTGATTTTTTGTAGTTGCAAATATTACATTTGTTGTTCCCGTGAATTTGTGTTGTAATGCATTGAAGTGCTTTTATTCTATATTTGTTGTAGGATGCGGGGAAAGTGGCCAAGAGAGACGTCTCCTAGGCGTACTACGTTGCATTCAATCATAGAAAGTCGAGCAAAGGTTTCTTCAAGAGAGAGTATGCATGATTTGCATACAAAGAGAGGTAAACCCATAATTGAGGATGAAAGGTGACATCGAGGAGGCACGTCGGGACACATGGACGTGAAGAAACATATTTAGCCCAATGAAGGCGCTATGGAATTGATCAAGCAATGTGGCTTCTATTCGGTACTTGATATCGAATATCCGAAGCAGAACTTTCCTCGCTTTCTCAATATGCTATCAGAGAGGTGGTGGTACACTACACACACATTTCATTTTGTTGGGTTCGAGTTGGGTTTTACTCCGTTGGATTTTGCACAACTCACGGGTCTAAGATTCGGTGGTGTGCGTTTACTTTTGACCGAGTGGGATGCGGATGAATGGAATGATTATGCCCGTCGTAATGTTGATTTTTTGATATATTACCTTAAAGCACCAAAAGGTACGCTAAAGGAAGGCGCTGATATTCCCTTAAATGAAGGTACAAGTGCAAGTGGCATTGGTATGGGAGGTAGAAGAAGTTCGGGTAGAGGTAGTAATGCTAGTTCCGGCAGCAAACGGTTAAGGACTGATGAGGAATTAGAAGAGGAGGAAGAAGGAGACACAGATGAAGATGGGATTCCACTAGATGAAGACGATAGAGCTAACGACGATGGGTTGATTGTAGTTACTCCACATAACCGTGATCGGCTTCGGAATAAGTTGTACTACAAGAATACTCTCCCCTTGGAATCGATAAAGAAATGGCTAGTGGTTCATGCAAATGACCCAACCATCCCCGCTGAGGTAGTGGCACGTTGGTTTTTGATGTACAGCGTAGGAAAAATGTTATTCCCCAACGCAAGAGAAACCGTCACTATCAAGTGGTTGAAGTTGTTTCAAAACGTGAAGGACCTTGACAAATATGATTGGGCCAGTGTCGTGTATGCAAGGATTTTGTTCAGCTTGAATTACTTTGTGTGCAGCACTACGAAAGGTCCTAAGTTGGAGTGCTATTGGTACATCCTGCAGGTATGTCGATATGGTGCTTTGTGACTTTTTTTTTTTTAACCCATACTCTAAACAAAGTTGTTTCTTCAATAGATTTTGCAGCCCTGGTTTTGGTGCAATTTTGGTTTGCTGCATCCTAACATAAAGAAAGCTCTGACTGTGAATGATAGGGATCCATGGCCCGGCGCCAAAAGGTACTCTAAGGATCGCTGGGAGATAGGTTATGGTAAGCAAAAAGGAACCGTTATCTTGAAAAATTCACATGGAATTAGACATCAAATGGATGGCTTTAATCATGACCAAGTAAAATGGCAACCTTTGAAAAATAGCAGATATTTTAACAGTGCCAATATTCTACTTGCTAGACAACTTTCTATTGGTCATAGGGTGTTTTTTGATCCAGAGGGTCGTAATGTTATGTACTTGGGTGAGAGGTGCCTTAGGCAGGTAGAGGGAATATGGGGTATACCAAAAAATCCACCCGAAAATATGGCCAATTTGCAGGGAATCCAGTTGGTTAGAGTTGAGACACCAAATAACGATGGTCGCTACGAGCCATGCATTGTAGATGACTATGTGGTATTTTGGAAGGACCGGTCTATTGGCCTATACGAAGAACATGAAGTCCTGAATATCGAAAATGTCGTTCAAGTGAGAAATAGTGGTGTCCATATCACAGAACCAGGACCGGGTGGTGAGCATTATCCTTTTGTACCACACATGAGTCAGGGCCATGGTCCAGGTTTCCCTGTAATTAGTCCTCCTTATCTGGATGTCTACGACGGCGACCAAACAACTAGGCTATCAATCGGGCAAGAGTACATGTCTATGTTCCCGACACCCCAATATGATGCCTCTTCGGGGACTGCGGTAAGTTTTCACCACCTTGAAATATAATTTCTGTCGAATAATATGTTCTTAAAATATTTGGCTCCTTATGATGTATTCCATGGTCCAGGAGCAATGGCGTGACCAGTATGTTGCTTTAGAGGTGGCTAGAACTGCCGAACGTATGAGAGCTTTGCACTTAACACATGATATGTACCAGGAGCATCAAAACACAGGGGAGGTTAGGTGGTCTAAACCTTATAATGGACAAGGGACATACAGCGCTTGGTATCACACCCTTTGTCCGGCATATCCGGAATCGTCAACCTCACATGGAACTCATATCTCAGAGACTCCTCCTCACCAGCAGGCGCCATCTTATTTTCCGGGTAGTGATGTTGAAACGACTTCAAACGTCGCTGGCCATCCCCCAAACACCTTTGATGGGTCCACTAGTAACCAGGATGCTCAAAGAGATCCCTGGATGGATCAACTTCATAATGACCAAGGATTCTCACATTATCGATTTCCTTAGCTTGTCTTTAACCTTTGGTGTAAGTTGGATTTATGGATGTGTAATCATGTTTACAACCTTTTTATGGAGTTTGAATGCTTAGTTGCTTTGGGGTAAACTGGATTTATGGATGTGTTCCCATTATTTTATTTTATTTTGAAAATTAATCCGTTGAAAATTAAACGGTGGATATCAATATAACCGTTGACAACTAGTGGTTTAGATGGGGTGTAAGAGGGGTGTGAGGGGAAAAAAAGTCAAGCAAAAATAAAAATCGAGGGGCGGACACTCAGTGAGCGCCAAATATTGGGCGTACACTGAGTGGCCGCAGGCGGACACTGAAAGGCCGCAGGGTGCGTACACTGAGTGTACGCCCCATAAAAACGACTTAAAACTTGTCACACATCTGAGATAAATTTTAAATTGTGATACAACTTTTACACAAGGTTTAGGTCTTTTGACCTACTATTCATCAAAAAGGTGCACCATAGTGCTTGCTCTAAGGGAGGTGATTTCAGTCGGATCTAGGCCCAAAATAAAAACATAATGTCAATACCCCACTCAGAGCGTCTTATACTGTCTATGAGATGTTTGGGATTGCTATTACCCGTAGGCAAAAGATACATTGACAAATTAGCTTAGATACATTGACAAATTAGCCATCTTTTTGAAACCAAAAGATTATACAGAAGAGAAACATAATTATTCTCAACTTCTTAAACAACAGAGAAATTATTAACCGAGTTTTCTTTATGGGTTTCAGTTTGAACCGGATTAACTATCAGAGACATGACATGGTCTTTGCTTTTAGTGTCTTCAACACCCAGCCCATCTCCATACTGATAAATGAATAACGATGTTCTAGCAAGATTTAAAGCCATGTTAATGAATGGAAGGTCAAACGGAGAATCACAAATTGAACCATTCATCTTCTTCCATGTATCCTTGATCAGACCTCTAACATGTTCACGGGCATCCATTTCCGAAGCATTCTTTTCCCGCATATAACAATGTATGGACGATGCAACATCGCCTCTTTCTAGCTCCGCCTACAATAAAAGCAACTTATATTAATAAAATGATAACTCAAAAAAGCATTGCTAGCTTAATCCAAAATATCGCTTTTAACAAAATTAAATTGACTTACCGATGAAGTTGCGAGGTCGTTGGAGAGTCGAAACATCATGGATGCACAATAGAGAAGATTATGGTTGTCCTCAAGGGCTTGTAAGACATCAGTTTTGATGTTCTGTTTAGTTGCAAAGAATGCATGGACTAGAAACACAGAGCCAGAAGATGAGAGCCAACCATTCTCCAAATATTCTTCGAGTGATGGTGTGTAACCCTTGTTACACCACTTAGCCTCTACCAACATCGCTTTTATAAAGTTAGCCCACTGAAAATAAACCCACAATTGTCGTTTAGTTAGACTAATGGTTGTAATATTTTCTACACATAACTAGAGCAGTAATTGGAGAAGAGAGTGATAAATACCGATTTCGTTAAGTAAGGCAATATGTCCCATCCTTGATCTTTAAGAGTCTCGAAAGCCATTTCATTTGTTGTGTTGTATAGAGCTAAGAAACATATCTTCATATAATAGGGGAGTTTTTCCATTCCTTTCGTATCCCACCTTCAAACGATACAAACATCAATCAACTAAGCGATAACTATAATACACAGGCAATTCTATACTTCTTATAATGGTTGCAAATTCTAAACAGTTATTTATGGAGAATAAGTACCTCTCGACGACTTCAGTAAATAGCTCTAGTTCATCTAGGGAACCATAAACATCATAGATATCGTCAATGATTAGTACAAAATTCATGACTTTCGTAAGCCATTCCCGACAACGTCCATACTGAGGTTCCACAGCTATTCCCATACTCCATAGGAAACTCTCAACCAATCGATCTCTAGCAAAATTCAACTTGTTTGCAACACCAAGATTTCTCCACCACCTAAATGATAGCATAGTACGTATGTTACATCAGATCAACATGGATAGTTACCACCACTTTGAGTAGGACATACATACCTAGACAAATTTCTTAGATCCACTTGGTGTGTTGCTTGAACCATATTGAAGTTCAGTTTGGCCAATTCAAGAAGAGTAGGATTCGCGTCCTTCTCTTTCTCATATGCATCAATGAACCATTTAGCTTCTGCTCTCTGCATTCTCCAATGTAAGGGAATTTCTAGAGAATGGCTGACTTGATTAGCAATGTTGGGGTGAAGACTGTTGTTCCCTGATGAGAGAGCAAGTTTGAGATATTTGGTTGTGAAGACTGTGGCATCCTCTAAGGCTTGTTCCCCTTTGGACATGACGTGTGCAGCTTCATACAAACTTAGCATTCCCTTAATGTCCTCGATCACCGATTCTTGGAAATCCCCTTTTGCATGTCGATACTCATCAAAAACATCTGCCATACCAAGAACCCAATTTTAACTAAGACCCACTAACGGATGAGACACATACAGTTAGAGCACAGTAGGAAGCTAAAAATCCTCGTGAGGAAGTTTAATTACTGCATACAGAAATGACATATACCTTGGAAAACTTGAAACCCGTATTGTCGGAAGAGCCTAAAACTGAGAGCAGTGGCATGTAAATTGTCCTTCTTCCAGCTATCGATATGTCTTTCGTCGTATATGTTTTCCAAGGATCTTTTTATCTCTTCCTCAAAGAGGTAACTCATTCCGAGCCTCTGAACGGCATCAATCAGCTCAAGTTTAGCCAACGGTGTTGCCGCCTTTTCTAGCATAAGTCTCACGTCTTTCTCGCGCTTCTCCATTCGGTCCATGTATGTTTCACCCTACACACGTCATTACGTATTAGTGATGATCCACCAATACAGCAATATTAATTGAACACGTCAGGCTTGAGCCTGTAATTCAGTATGTGGTTGTTCATATCAGTAACAAGGTCTATACGTGCATGATCGGGTTCACGATATCATAAAACATATAATACAAATCAAAGGAAACAAAGAATGAATCCGCTAGATAATCACCGCAAAGTTGCTCTGAAGTGACTCCACAAAATCGTAATCCCAAATTGTGGGTTGATATTGATAGTGCTCCGATCGCCTAGGAACTATCGGCTCATATTTTACGGGGATAGAAAAACATTTGAAGCGCAAGTTGACATGTGAATTAAAGTTAATAACTCGACGAGCAAAATCGTGTTTACTAACAGGCGAGCTAATAGTGGAGGAAGGGGTAGAGAGTTGAAGGTGAAGTGCCATAGTGGTGTTGCTAGTCTGAGTTAGGAATATGGTATGGCCATATTCAGTTCAAAGTTTCCACTATATATAGTTAAAACCGGTCTAGTTAGGCCAAAATGAATACTGACCAATTTTTAATATTTGTGACACATAAAAATAACTCAAATAAATGGCCTCATTTTCCAGACGAAAACAAACAAAGGATGGTTAAAGAGATCATAACCACGGAAAACTGAAGTTATGGTAAAGTGAATAAAAAGAATGAAAGAACCTATTTGGACTGTTGTAGGTTTTATAATTCTCTAGAAGAGTCTAATACAAGAATATGCAGAAAGGGTTTCTATCATCAAGTAATAATCATCCCAGGGTTTTCTGGAAGGACATCAATTGGCTAACATTTTTAAGGCAGCCAGTTTTTCTCTAGTCAAGTTATTAATTCCTAAACCCACAAAAAAAGATTCACCAATCGATCATCAAACTAAACCGCGGATAGAACCTAATCGGGAACGGGTTTATAATCAGTGGACACTTGTATGGTTTATGTAAGTGAGCCAAATTTTATCCCATAAGAATCTATTTACAAAAGGCCAAAATATGTTGAAATCGCTAGGGAAGGAAATGGCCAACTTAGGCTACACCTTAAAAGGATGGCTTTATGCGGATGGCTAGCACAGTCACCTTGTCCTCTTAACTGTGAGCACTCGATGAATCTGAGAAAAACTCAAGACTATCAAAAACACAAATAGTATGACTATTGCCAAGGTATCCACTGCTGGTTACTCCATTGAGGATCGCTAGGATCAGATCCATATAACAGCAACAGCACCAACCAACTTTATACTGTTGTTAACATCATTACAGGATTCTAAGCCAGGTTTCACAACATAAGAATTGTGAAGCCCAACATAGTCATTAGAAATCCCAACAGCCACGTTTGACAAGAGAATGAATAGAGTGCAAAATAGAAAAACAAACGATATAGCAAGAGGTTCCATAAAAACTCTTAACAGTAATTGAGATCCAAAACTTAAATAGTAACAAAAACAACTTCAATGTATCCTTCTGAAACTACCCCTCCTCTCAATATAGACTAAAGAAAGTAAATCCAAGACTTGGACACAAAATGTATGAAAAAGTGACCCAGAGAATATTATTGACTAAACTTAAGCCTTGTCTGTCTTAGAAGCAAGAGCAGCAGCCTGTCCACGGAGACGACCAGTTCTCCTGGCAGCAATGAGACCAACCTTTTGCCCAGGAGGTGCATCACGACGAACTGTACTGGCATGTCCAATATGTTGATGGTTACCTCCTCCATGGGGATGCTCAACTGGATTCATAGCCACACCACGAACCTTAGGCCAGCTGTTTCTCTTCACTCTGTACTTGTGGTATGCATTTCCTGCCTTCAACATAGGTTTCTCAGTCCTACCTCCACCAGCAACTTGGCCAATCATAGCACGGCAACCACTTGGTACAATCTTCTTGGCACCAGAAGGAAGCTTGATTCTGGTAATTTATCACAGAAATAATCAGATACAGTTCTAACAAGAAATTATTATATCTCAACATCAATTTAAACAAGATCAAAGCAAAACAGAAGATACAAGGCTTTGCTGAAACTACAATATAGCAATGATCGACAATTCCCAAACAAAACATTAAGTAAGAATGCCAAGCAAAACTTCATCAGGTCAGGTAAAACAAAAGAGTCATCAAATCCCGAAGTAAGTGAAAATAACAAAGGCTAATTATTGTATCATGCCACCAGTAGAAAAGATAATGCAATTATCCACTAGCACAATCAATCTCATAACCATGAATTACTTTCCAAGTAAACAGGCGCAGGTACTTATAATCCTCAGTAATACAACATATCAAAGAGTGCTAAACACATTTCAAAACATACCAATTGCGTGCTGAAAATCAGCAAATGAAATTCAAATATTAAAACAAATCAAACAAACACAGATCCAATACGTCCAGCGACACAGATGGGCAAGTAGATCCACTTTACACAACATCTACGCATACTAAATGAACAATTAGATCATCAGTGACCATCTCTATAGCCATCATACAAAGGGTATAAATAACCAAACATATGAATCAATGACAGTAAAACCTAAGAGAACAGAACTTTGTATCAATTTTTGTATCAAAAATCTGACAATACTCTCCAAACATTTACAAGCCAAAACCCTAATTCAATCGTCTAGAAATCTCACAAGCCAAAACCCTAATTCAAAAATCGTCTAGAAATCTCAAAAATGAAAAATCTAATGTAAATAAATGAAATGAAATGAAACCCAAAATGAAAAAATAATTATACCTTGAGGTTCCGTTGTCAGGATTGTGACTGATAACAATAGCATAATCACCAGACGCTCTAGCTAGAGTACCTCTATCACCAACATGATGTTCAACATTACAAACAACAGCTCCTTCAGGAATAGATCTCAATGGCAAAACATTTCCAACCATCAAGTTAGCTTTCTTCCCACAGTACAAAAACTGACCAGTATACATACCCTCAGCAGCAACGAACAACTCTTTCTGATGCTTGTACCTGAATGGATGACGGAAAGTAACTCTGGCTAAGGGTGCACCACGTCCTGGATCATGAATGATTTCAGTAACCACACCTTTCAAGTAACCATTTCTTTCACCGAAATCTAAACTCCTGAATCTTGCAGGTCCCTTACGATGATGAGTATGGGATTTGAATACAGATCCAGCTCCCTTACGTTGAGCTCTGATAACTCTACCCATCTCTCTCTTTCTCTCGGCGTTCTACTCCTCTCCTCTGTGAAGTTAGGGTTTTGGGGAGAAAGGCTAATGAAATGAACACCA
>JAJJMA010092094.1:0-12365 GCA_023529015.1 Papaver nudicaule
CTATTCAAGAACTGATACGTTACACACAAGGTTGAAAGGTAGCAACGCACGGCTGCACTCGGTGTTGTAAGACCTAGTTAGCTCCAGTTATACAAGTTTCTTAAGTGATTCTTCGTGTATAACTGAGGTAGAGATAAGTTGGGCATAGCTTACTCGGTTTGCTTGTCAGCCCCGATTTGTGAAATAGATTTCCGTATGACCTGGATTTAACAATCCGAAGGAAGTCAACTTGTGTGTGGTAAACTGATAGAGGACAGTTAGACCATACGTCAACAATTAGGTTGCAAAGCCAGTATTGCTGACACAAGCCTTTGACATCGGTCAAAGCAACTCCTAGGCCTGTAAAGGACGTCAGCTGGGGGAATCAAGTGCGTGACGATCTGTGGGGGATCTAGAGACGTAAGGAGTGCGACAGTAGCCAATTCGCTTGGAGGGCTTGAGTTGGTCTCTGTTACATCCCAGACCGAAGTCTTATAGTAGGCTAGTGTTTGTAGTCAGTTTGTACTGGGCGGTGTTCAATCTGGACAAGGTCCCGAGGTTTTTCTGCAAGGCAGTTTCCTCGTTAAAAAAATCTCTGGTGTCTTGTGTGCTTTTACTTTCCGCATTATATCTCTGATTATATAATTAAAGCACCAAGTAGTACTTTATCCAATAACTGTAGAGTTTAACTCCAAAGTCCCAACTTTGTTGAGTTGATCCCCAAGATCACAACTCCAGTTATTAGAGTTTGGATATTGATTTTTGAGATCATCCAAACTTAAACCATAAGACTCGCGAGCCAAAACGAAAAGTTGGTAGTATTTCGGTACCCCTCCTTTTTCAGCATGAGGCTGTGATCCATGCTATGAGACTCATTATTGAGATGGACATCAGTAACATTCGCCTGACCAGTGATTCTCAATTGGTGATTCGACAAATCCTGGGGAGATATGAAGTGCATGACAGTTCACTGCAGAAATACCTCAGACTGGCTAGAGAGTACGCTCAGAAGATCAACGGTATCGAGTTCAGGCATATATGCAGGAAAGACAACAGGCATGCCGATGCTCTGGCATTCATCTCTTCTATGATGGCGGACCCAGAAGTGCCTTCTATTGCAATTGAGCGAGTAAGGATGTTATCAGTAGTAGAAAGAGGACACATAGAAGTTTTAGCTTTTTACACTGAAGAATTAGCTGAGACAGATTGGCGGACCCCCATCAGATACTACCTGGGTCATCTTACAACCCTTGGAAATAATGTTCTGGCACACAAAGTAATTAGCAGATCGGCGAACTATGAATTAAGAGATGGAGTATTATATCGAAGATCATTCTCCGGACCATTGTTGAGGTGTGTATCAAGGGAAGAAGGAAAGAGGCTGTTAAAGGTAATCCATGAGGGGGATTGTGGAAATCATAGCGGACAGAGGGCATTGGCCTTGAAGGTAAAAATGCAAGGATACTACTGGCCTTGGATGAATGGCGACGCTGCAGAATATGCTCGGCGGTGTAAGCAATGTCAGCTCTATGGAAAAAGAATTAAAGCCCCGACGACATCACTAAACTCAGTCGTCAGCCCTTGGCCTTTTGCCAAATGGGGGATTGATATCATTGGACATTGACCCCAGGGTCAGGGCAGAGGAAATATATTATTGTGGCAACTGATTACTTTACTAAATGGTGTGAAGCTAAGGCTATAAGGCAAATAACATGAAAAAAGGTATTCGTATATATTTGGGAGAATATATTTTGCTGGTTCGGCGTACCAGCAGAGATCTGTACTGATAATGGAAAAAAATTGGTTGGCGAAAACATTGAGAACCTATTAGCTACATACGGCGTAAAGCTGGGAAAGTCGACTCCAATATACCCACAGAGTAATGGATAGGCCGAAGCGACAAATAAGACCATTGGAATGGGGTTGAAAAAGAGATTGGAGGACACAAGAAAGCTTGGTGTGAACATTTACACAATGTCTTGTGGTCTTACAGAACAACAGTTAGAGAGGCAACTGGAGCATCTCCTTTTCTACTTACCTTTGGAGCAAAGGCAATACTTCCATCAGAAGTTATATTGCCAACTACAAAGCATGAGGCATGGGAAAAGAACTTAAAGACCGATTTGATCTTGGCAAAGCTGGATGATTTGGAAAAACAGCGATTGATCGCCCTAACTCATATGGAGAATTATCATCGGCAACTGGACCGAGAATACAACAAGCGCGTCATTCCCAGAGATTATCATCCCGGCGACCTTGTGTTGCGAGAAATACCGCCGTATCAGAAGAAGAAAGGTTGTAAGAAGCTGGAGCCAACATGGGAAGGTCCTTGCATTGTAAAGCGTGCAGCTGGAAGTGGAGCCTATGTGTTGATAGATGAACACGCAAAAGAGTTAGAACATCTTTGGAATGCCAAGTTTATCAAGAGATATTATCCTTAAATCCAAATGTAAAATCCGAAGTCTTGGGCGGGCATAATACCCAAGAAATCTTATTAGCTTTTGTAATCAGCGGCAAATAAGATCTGGGGACGTAGGTTTGCTATTATGCGCCGAACCCCGTTAACAAATCACTGTGTCTTTAAAAAAAAATTTAACTAAGTACGGCGACCTACACTAAAAGGCTAAAAAGCCATCTACTGAGTCAAAATTGCCAACTATCTACAAGGCTAAAAAGCCATCTACTGAGGCAAAATTGCCAACTATCTACAAGGCCAAAAAGCCATCTACTTAGCAAAATTGCCAACTATCTACAAGGCTAAAAAGCCATCTACTGAGGCAAAATTGCCAAATATCTACAAGGCCAAAAAACCATCTACTGAGGCAAAATTGCCAAATATTTCTAAGGCTAAATGCCATCTACTGAGGCAATCTGCCAAATACCTCTAAGGCAAAAAAGTAACTCAAATGAATAACTCGCTGAGGCAGGGATAACTAATAGACCTAACTTGGATTCCAGTGATAAAAGGCTATGGGTAACGATAAATCTGGCCATTGGAACTATAATCCCACTCGTGTTACTTGATTGGTCTGTAAGTGATGGCAGAAAAAATATAAAGCTCCAAGAGAACTCCCCAAAGGGACGGCTCTTGGTTAACCAACCACTTATAATAGATCGCCGACGGGCACAAGTAACAATGTATAACGAGTGGTTGGGAATTTGGACCCAGTGGGATAACCATTAGCTAATCATATGGGCCAAGTAGGATAAGTTATGAAAACAAGGGGTATAGCCGCTCAAATAACAAAAACAAGTAGACACCTTAAAGATATATAAAGGCAAGGAAAAGTTCATTGATACTAAATAAATATTATACAAGGAGAGGTGCAGAACAAAAGGCAACATGTACTAATTAAACTAGGAAAGCTTGAATTTAAACTTGATACGAAAACTAAGGATGGTGGCTTGTTGAAGATCCATCTTTGAGAATCTGGAGTTCAGGAGGTTTCTTGGAATTGTCCATAACCATTTTCATGTCGGCGGCAAATGTAGTGTCGTTGATCTTCTTATCTTCAGCAGTAGAAACACCCTTTCCTTTGACAATTTGCAGAGGCACGGTTGGAATACCATCATCTTCATTAGGATTGTCGCCGTCGTCTCTGTCTTCCTCACTTTCTTCTTCTTCAGATTCAGACCCACTCTCTCCCTCCCCATCTCCTTCAGCCTCTCCTTCATTATCAGCGACAGGAGGAGTATTTACCTCCATACCTGGTAGAAGGACATCAGGAACATATTCCTTAGGAATGGGTACATTGTTATCTGGGAAAAATTTGGCCAAATATAACTGAATAACAACAAAGGCGCTCATGTTAAAATTTTCAGCATATTGCTCTTCTCTCTCTTGTGCTCGCCTTTTGGCAAGATTCACTTCAGTCTGAAGAGTGTCGTGCATCTTTTGGAGTTTGGTAACCAAGGAATTTTGGGTTTCAAGTTTTTCTTTGAGGCCCTGGAGAGCTTTGACGTCATTCTCAAGGTTGGTGATCTTGCCAGAGCATTGAAGATGCTCTTTCTCTAATTCATGCATTTTTTTCTCCGCATGATTGATGCTCTGTTGCTTGCTCCTTTAGCTGAGCAATCTTGGAAATGCACCCTTCATGCTCTTTAGCGATAGTGGATTGCTCTTGGAGCTGAGACTCAAGCGCCTTGTTTTTCTCTGAAATAAATTAGAAGCAAATAAGAACAAAGGCAGAGGCAACTTAAAGAATAGTTGGGCGAATATGAAATCCTAGAAATCTACCTTCTAACTCATGCACATGCCTATGAATACCCTCTTGGGCGACGTTAATTTGATCCAATTTAAACAAAACTTCTTGATCTGTACAAGGACCCAAAACCTGTTTGATTTTGAGTCTAAGGGAAGTGTTTTCTTCGTTCAACTGCCTAGATCGATCCCCATAGAATTGAGCGAAATCTTTGTGACGCTGAATTTCTTGAAGGGCGACATCTCTTTCGGCGGATGTACGGTTTAATTGAGAAATTAATTTGGTGACGGTTTCTTTTTCATTCTGCAATAGGGAGGTGTTGATGGTGGGTTTTGAACGCACATAGAAGTGTTACTTTGGTCCATGCCAGACATTCAACATATGATGGTAATAAGTGAGCTTGTCTTCTATGTGAGATTGCCTCCTAGTCGAGGTAACCACCTACTGGAGCTCTCCTCCTAGTTGAGATCGTCTCGTAGTCGAGCTCCCCTTCTAGTCGAGTTTGTCTCCTAGTTGAACTCTCTCCTCCTGGTTGAGCTATCTCAACCTAAAGACCTTTATCTACACATCTAGACTAGTTGTGCATGTTTCATATGTAGTCTCAACTACGTGTCTAACTCTCCAGGCTGCTAGTACTACTGCTGCAAGAGTTACTAGTTACAAAGTCTCCTCTACATATGACAACTAGTCGTGTCTCCTGTATGGAACCCAAGTTACCGCATATCCTTAGGACATGGTGAACAATTCACCTCCTAGGATCTTATTAATGGCGTGACTTCATTCGCCCATCATTATTGAACTACTAGTGCTACTCTTCACAATGGGTCACTAGCCATTCGTGTTAGGCTCACTTGCTAGGCGTGTGTCTCTCATAGACCATTAGCTTGTTGGAACCTCCTTAGGGCTTGATGAGCAGCATAGTCACTCCCTAAGGGTCTGTTTAGACCATTGATCATGACTCACTAATTAGTCATTACTCGCGATAGCATCCTCTCTCCTTGGTCTCGTGCTCTATTAAAGCCAACCAAGATCCGTTAGAGTTCACTAGCTCAGTGTCTACTTCAAGCCCCATTAACGTCTCACACTAGACTTAGTCTAGCTACTGCTCTGATATCCCTTCTCGGGTTAGACCTCTAGTCATGAGCATGACTCGCTAATCATGACTACTTGCTAGACTCTAAAACTTCATCTCCCTAGCCTTACTCTCTGGTTAGCTTGGAGCAGACTCATTACTCGATGTATACACAAAAGACATTACGTCATGTGAGGGATACGAGTAGGGTCTTGGTCTGGTGGCCTATATCACATGTGAGTACTCAATGCTAATATCCATAATGGCTCAATATTCATGCCTATGACGGTTATAACGTAAGAGTACAATCATGATGGAAAGAGGAGTTAATGGTGAGAGATGTGGGTATAATCAAGGGAAATGGGCGTAAAGGTTGGTCATCTCATCAATGTATGCAGACGTGACCACCTCTTCATTTTCCCCACTTAGCCCGCTTTTTCTATTAACTACGAGATTACATCGACTATAAATAGTGGACTCCATTTCACTCTAAGGACAAGACAGAGAGCGTTGATTCAACCTGTTCAGTCGTCGCACTCTGATCTCCCTCTTCTCCTTCTGCTTCCCTCCCTAGAAAGACCAACCCTTCATTCCTTCACTGTGACTGAAGCATCGTTTGAACGATCATCTTCTGATTTAGGCAAACGATGTTCGAAATTGATCTTCCGTTCTTCACAAAATCCATCTTTTCATATTTTATTGTTTTATTATAAAAACATTTGGCGACCACAGTGGGAGATTAATTTCTCAGTTGCAGTCGCAACCATGGTTGATTCTAGGTTGAATACAGAGTCTGTCATTCCCAATTCCACTTCTATGAATACCACAACTTCCAGCACCACCACTCCCAGTATTACTCTTCCTACTAGCACTACCACTACTTTTGGAATATCTCAGCCTCTCTATACCAATCCCATCATTACCAATCGTCGTCTTGAGGAGACTTGAGGAGTGAAAACACACCATTGACAATGTCTGATCTCGCTAAGACTCAGTCGGAAATGTTTAATCATTTGAAGACGATTGCTGAGAAGTTGGTGGGACCAACCCCACGTGTTTATCAGAGGAGGACAGTGAATCCCAATCATCCAGGTTCCTCCAGAGTCAATCCTGATACTGATAATGAACATAACGCTCATAATGAAGATCATGCTCACTACGAGAATCATACTCGTAATAAAGATCGTGTTCATAATGAAGACCATGCACATATTGAGCAAGAGAGGATCAAGAAATCTAACTATGTTACTACTGAAGAGTTGGAAAGGCTCTTACAGATTCATAAGAGAGATGAATCCTCAGATTTGTATCATCATCGACCTCCTTACTCGACTGATATACAACGGATTGCTCTTCCACGAGGGTATACTTCGCCTGTTTTCTCGTTATTCAATGGTAGTGGTAACGCCCGAGAGCATGTTTCTCGCTTCTTGGAGTCATTAGGAGAAAATGAATCCAATCATGTTGTACGTCTGTAACTGTGTAAAATCCCAATGGTTAGATCTTACACAGTACACCCAAATATGATACATCCATATACACACAATCATTCCAAAGCATACATCAACATAACAACATAAGAAATCTAAAGGAGATAAGAGTTAGAGATACTTGACAAGGAGATTTACTTGGTTCGCCCTTATGAAAGGACTACATCCAAGGATTCCACTAGTATAAGTATGATTACAATTCTTAGTTACCTTGCTAATCTTCTAAGTGTTTTACTCACAACAAGAACCTTAATTTCAGCCTTGGGCTATAGAGAGCAAGTAGAATACTTTTCCTCTCTCTAGACCAATCCGAAATGTGTCCAACCCCTTTCTTAGAGGCATCTCTCGCTATTTATACAAGATTTACATTAGTGCTAGACAGCTAATACAGACAAACTACGCTCTGTCATTGATTTGTCTTTACTCCCCAACAAAGTGTTAGGGCATTGTCCGGTCAAACCCACTAGCGTTGGTATGTCAAGCTAGTTGTCAGTTTTAGGTGTCAAAATTCAATTCTTGATTTAGCCTACTAGAGTTTAGATTTCGGAAATGGGATATAGACAGAGTAGTAGAGACCTTGAAGACGAAGACTGTGAAGACAAAGAAGACATCAATTATTCTTCATCGATAAAAGGTTAGTAGGAGTTATGACTTTACGGATTATTCTTCTATTCTACTTTCTCTATTCTTTCGAAATATAGTCGACTACTTTAGTAGTAATGTAGCGATTGAGATCGTGTTCTTGTGTAACATGGCTTTATGTCATGACCAGTGTTTGATCCCACGAATACTGTGAATCAAGAACATATGAGATAGATTCGACGCCATATGACCATTTCAATAGTTTGCTTGCAAACTGTTATGTTGGATATGGATGAATCTAAGGAGTACTCTTGAGCAAAGAGTCCATGGATCATAGCTGAGGACATTCTCATGTCTAAGTTCTGGCTCAGCCCAGTTCTTCCAGCGGATTCAGAGTTTGACCAAAATTTGACTTGGACGGTACCCGAACCGGTTTCGCGTACCTGGTCCAGAAATCTCCTGTGTCGCATTAGTACACGAACCTGTACGTGTACCTGACGCAGGGAAGTTTCTGGAAAGTCAAATTGCGTGAATATCTTTCAGATTTTCACTTTGAGTCAAATTCCAACTCCTTTATCTCTTAGATGGACTTGTGTGAAACATAAATACCTTTTGTGTTCCATCTAACGATCCTCAATGAGTCAATAAGATAAGATTATCTCTGGTCTGTTGGATTCCTATCTTGAAGTGTTTTAGAGCCAACAAAACACTTGGCAGATAAATCTAAAAAGGAATTTCAATTGAGATTAATCTGTATTACTTGGTTGGCAAGTTTAGGGTTTCCTTAACTTGTGGGACAAGTAATTGATTGCTTAATTCCAAAGCAACCTATCTTATTGAGTGCTATAAATAGAGGTGTCTAAGGACAAATACCGCAAGCATCAAGCATACGTGAAGGTCCTCAGGGAAGGTAGCGTAAACTCTTTTTCACTTCGGTGAAAGCTTGTTGTGGTATAGTCATCCTCTATAGGTTGCAGCTCCTCTGGGAACTCCCTACGACTATCAAGACTTCCTTAGAGAGTTGGGAAGCACAGGTAGGAGATTGAAACCATCTTTGGTTGAAATCGGATTAACCTGTCACCTTGGTAACCTGATCACGTTCTTGTCTATTCTAAAGTCCGTCTCTTCTGATATACGGCTATTCAAGAACTGATACGTTACTTAACAAGGTTTTGAAAGGTAGCAACGCACGGCTGCACTCGGTGTTGTAAGACCTAGTTGGCTCCAGTTATATAAGTTCCTTAAGTGGTTCTTCGTGTATAACTGAGGTAGATACAGATTGAGCATTGCTGGGAAAGCGTGTCAGCCTCGATTTGTTAAGTAGACTTCCGTATGACCTGGATCTAACAATCCGAAGGAAGTCATCTTATTTATGGTAAACTGATAGAGGACAGTTACACCATAAGTCAACAGTTTTGGTTTAAAACCCAGTATTGCTGACAAAAGCCTTTGGCATCGGTCAAAGCAACTCCTAGGCCTGTAAAGGACGTCAGCTAGGGGAATCAAGTGCGTGACGATCTGTGGGGGATCCAGAGACGTAAGGAAGGCGACAGTAGCCAATTCGCTTGGAGGGCTTGAGTTGGTCTCTGCTACATCCCAGACCGAAGTCTTATAGTAGGCTAGTGTTTGTAGTCAGTTTGTACTGGGCGGTGTTCAAAACTGGACGAGGTCCCGAGGTTTTTACTGCAAGGCAGTTTCCTCGTTAAAAAACGTTTGGTGTCTTGTGTGCTTTTACTTTCCGCATTATAACTCTGATTTATAATTAAAGCACCAAGTAGTACGTTATTACCTAACTGTCGAGACTACTCCAGTTAGAGGTTTGGATATTGATTTTTGAGATCGTCCAAACTCTATACCATAAGACTCACGAGCCAAAACGAAAAGTTGGTAGTATTTCGGTACCCCTCCTTTTTCACAAAGCATATCGCCAGGGTAGAATTACTTCCAGCGGATGGTTCTTCTTAAGGATAAGGATTGCTGACGAGGTTCCCACTGAGTCAACAAGTCAACCCTGACAATCTATCCGTTCTGACGAGTCATGAATGCTCAACTACTTCTCACCTATTTTTCACCTTCCCACGCTACACCGCTCTTACTCCGCTGACACCCTTACGTCTCGCCGCTACACCTTGGTACCATACGCTTCGCCCACAGCTTCCATTGTTGATTCCATACTTCTCGTGAGTGCCCTTTCGATACATCTTAGCCTTTAGGATGCTATTACTATGCGAAGGCATTTTCTACCCTTACATTTTGCCTCTTTCATCTCCAAGATCTTTGATCGCCGGAGGTGAAATTCTCTCCGCCGAAAATGCCGCATCACGTTCTCCACTAAGTTTTTATTGTGCCACATGCCCTTTTCTCAGCTTCCGTTACGCCACGTGTCCATCATGCAGCCTTCTTCACTTTATGACTTGTAACCGTTTGATCCCATGACTTCTGCTACTTCCCCACGATTTGTAACCGCCGGGCGCCAGTTACTCCTCCTTTTCCTATAAATACCCAAAATTTTGCCTTAACCTCTTTACCTTCTTCTTCTTCACTCGAGCAGACTTTTCAGAGCTTCTCAAAACCCTAATCCCTTTTCTGCTGCTGCTACTGATTCCTTGCTTCTTCACAGGTTCCTTCATCAAACGTCTCACCATCATTTTGCCTTCTCCTTTCTCCCTTTTATTGTGTGAAATCCGTGCTTCTACCTCCTTTCTCCATTGTCCTACCGGGTTTGTTCATCTTTCCCGGTAACTTTTGTTTTTCCGATACACCGTAACCTTCACCTGAATCCTTACTTTGGTAATTTTCTAGCACTCATGGCTTCTACAACTCAAGCTTCTTCCAGTTCTACAACTCCTGCCACTCAGATTTCCAACTCACCAATCACTGAGGTTGAATCTCCTGCTTCTCCTGCCGCTACCAAAGTTCCTACTCGCCCGTCCTGGAAGAAGTGGGCGGAGTATTGCGCTTATGATAAAATATTCATCGCTTCTTTGACTTTAACGCCCTTAAAAAAGGTAACCAAGGCTACTACCCCAACTACACTGGAAGATCTTCGTACGCCGGAACAACATGGTGAGGGTGCCATAACTGCTTACGACACACTCAAAGCTGGAAAGGCGGATTTGTTTCCTTTGTATGATCCCGCCGATGCTTTTATGTGTGATCTCTTCCTGGCGATAAAGAAAAGTCCTTTTCAACTTACGGCGAATGCAATTCGCATTCTGGTGGAGTGGAAGCTTCGCCGTAGCAACAAAACCAACTATCCAGATCTGTTTGAGGATGATAAATTTCCTCCAGAGGCATATACCGTTGACAACTTTCTTAAGCAGTATGATGTTCTTCCTTCCTCCGTGAAAGGTGAACCCTGGGCTTATCGCTTTGTTACTAAGAAGAAATTCTCAAAGACTCCAGAGGAGGTCATGCTTGGTGCTGTAGACGCCAAAGAGGTTACGGGCGCTCGCCAGACGGCTAGGAAGAGTTCCGAAACTGGTTGGACCAACCTTCCTTGCTTATTGGAGGGCCCTTGGTTGCTAGGATGGCTTGATGCAGAAAAATCGATCAAGCGACTAGATTTTGAGGATGAACACAAGCGCTTCAAGGATCTTGACTTTACCCATTTGGATTGGGTGGAAGAGAAACAATATCTAGGCGCTGATGGCCAAATACAAGTGGATTCTCAGGGTCACTGGGTGATACAGTCCAAGAAGTCTACCAAAAGGAAATCTTCCTCCCAGGTAATATTTTACTTTTAGTGAATATATATCTATATTCCTCTCGCCAGGCTTCAAGAAAGGCAAAGTTGAAGATCTGGAAACAAGCATACTGAACTTCTAATTTTTAAAATATATCACATATATTTTAAAAATATATATATCTATATTTGCCTCTGCTTGTTTCAAGATCTGATAAATGTGCTGCTCATTTGCAGAGTACTCCCGCTCTGACTCCTCAAGAGGAACTTCGCCAAACTTTAAAGAAAATCAAGTTAGATGCTGCCGCCGAGAGCTCTCAAGGCGATGCCTCCGCCAACACAGGGAATTCCATGCCTCCGCCGGCTGGTACTGTGTTGCCTCAGCCGGTTTCGCATCGCACTCGGCGTTCAACTTCTGCTTCCATTCCTCCTTCTTCTGAAAAGCCTCACATCAATCCAAGGGATAAGACCCCTATTAACCAAGTCCTGGTAACCATTCCCGAAGAGAAGAGCGGCGATACAATGATGACTGAAGCCGAACCTGCAAAAGAAACTCCAAAAATTCCTTCCGGGCAAGAGCCTGTTATTCCTCCCGCCATATCTGGCGGCAATGCTTTCATACCTCCCGCTGGGGGCGTTTTCACTGGTCCTTCTGGAGGCTCTAATTCTCCTATCGCCCTTACAAATCTTCACGAAATGCCCTTTGGCGGTAGGGATTCTAGGCTCCCAAGAAGGAGTGATACCGGCATGATAGTAAATAGACTCGCCGACTCTTTTTTCATTTACTTTCCTTGGAAGAAGAGGAGAACAGTCCTGCTGCTCGCTACTATGCAGCCATGTTAAAGTACGCTACAACTGGCCTTGCCCACTCTTCAAACTTAGCCTCTGTGGCCCAAGGGTTGACTTCCCAAGAACATTTTTTTATGGCTGCCGCGGTAACTACTCATTCCAATGTATTCTTATTGTCTAGCTATAATAACTAGATTTGCTGACCTCTTCTTTCGCTTCTGCCTCAGGGATTTCAACACTGTCTGAGTCTGATCGATACTTTTGACGTTCAAGTCGATATGGTGAATTTCCTGACTCGTGAGAACGAGAGCCTCGAACGCCAGCTGAAAGCGAAAGAAGTAGAAGCAGCCAAATTTCTCAATGCTAGCCTCAAGGAGTCCACTGAGCGTGGAGAACTTCAAGGTATTTTCCTCCTTAGATTTATAAACTGAATTCTCTTTTCCTCCTAGTCTTTCGCCGAAACCCTTAGATCTTGCCCCTTCCAAGGTTGCCGTCAGCATTCTGACACACAACTGAAGAGAGCTGAAACCGAGATAGATAACTTGGCGAAGGCTAATGCTAAGAAG
>JAJJMA010092100.1:0-16571 GCA_023529015.1 Papaver nudicaule
TTGACATACCAACGCTAGTGGGTTTGACCGGACAATGCCCTAACAATATGAAATACTGGTTTTGTCACTAAAATTGACAAAGGGGGAGATTGTTAGAGCATAGATCGGTTGAACCCACTGGCGTTGCTATCTCAAGTCAGTTGTCAAGTTTAGTTGACGAAAACACAATCCTTGATAAGTCTACAATATCAGTTCAGACTAGGATAAAATAGGTATTGAGACGAAGAACGATAGAAGACTGAAGACAGGAGCTTACACACTTGATATTCATCGTCCTCATGTCAAAAGGTAAATGACTCTCTTGGATTCTTGTCATTCTACCTTTATATCTATCGTTACATAATCATGTCTCATTGGAACTAACACCTATGACGGTAAAAAAATACGTTGTTGTATATAACACCCGGGGAGAAATAATTCCAACATAAATTGTGAAAACTACCATTGACTTGAAAATGTCATCATCTTTTAGTGGATGAAGAGATGATTCTAACGAGCCAAGAATCACTCAATTTCGTTATATAACAAGAAAGTTATGAGTGATTTACTATTTGTTAAAATGCAAACATGAACGTGTTCATGTGCTCGAAAATATGTTCCTGAATTCTCAGAAACATATGAACGCGTTCATAAACGCATTCACCATGTGAAAACGTGACTAACTCTATTTTAGTCAAGTTTTTGACGTCTAGTCTCTTGGGCAAGGTCTATACTTGGACCAAAGAAATTAGTTGACTTGTTTTCAAGCATACGAACTTGCTTGAGCCCAAAGTTAACATTGCTTTAATCTTAAGCAATCTAGCTTGGTCATTCACTATATATAGATGACTTATGAAGCACAAAAAGATTATCCCTTTGAAAACCATTGTGTGTGCTACATAAGGTTGTTCTCTGTTCTTCACGAACACGAATGAGATTTAAAGACTTTGTTTGGGATCACAAAACACAAGTCTTCTATCTTATTAATAGTTGTATCTTGTATCTAGGGTTATCATAATTCCTTGTCTATTCCAAGTTCTTCTCTTCTGCTATAAGAACATTCAAGGATTATCGGTGTAAAAGAACCCTAGATTTGATTAATCACAATCTTAGATCATATATCAGCTTAGGTTGGTCGAAATCTAGTTTTGAAAGATTTAATCAACGATAAAAAACTTTAACGGTAGCACTTGTTGCATAAGCCCTAAAAGTTTCACAAGTTTTAATCTAGACCTCGTGTTAAGATCAAACTTGTGTGGTAGAGATAATTAGGTTACGTTCGTGAAAACCCTAATCTACGTGTTAGGTTTCTGAACGTATAAACCCTAGTTATACAGTTAGGTTTCTGAAAGAAGGAGTAAACCCTAATTGTACGAGTTTTCTTTAATAACTTCTTGTAAGTTCTTTGAAGCGAATTCGAGATTTCCATTAATCATCTAGAGGAGATCATCTTTTGTATTCTCTGTTGAAAAACAGATTGAGTACAAACCTTTCATATTCTTTGTTGAAAGACAAATCGAGTACAACCAAACGTCCTGTTAGCGACAGGGTAGCGCTAGTCTTCACGACGGACTGTGGAGCAACTCCTAGGGTTGTAAAGTACGTCATCTAGGGGAGTCAAGTGTGTAGGATTCTGTGGGAGTCAAGAGACGTAGGAGCACAACGGTAGCTGAGTTGCTTGGAGGGTTAATTCAGTCTCGATACATTCCAGTCCGAAGTCTGAGAGTAGGCTAGCGTCTGTATTCGCTTAATACTGTATGTGTTCAAATCTGGACTAGGTCCCGGGATTTTTCTGCTGGATTGCGGTTTCCTCGTTAACAAAATGATAAGAAACGGTTACTTTCTTATTCAACGGCCAGCAAAAGCGAATTCAAAAGGCTACGATTCGAAGAAACAATAAACCAAGCTGTAACGCTTTTTTTAATACTTGTCTGATATTTATCAATTAACTAATAAGGCCTACATATATAGGCTACATTGCTTGGAAAATAAGAAAATAGTATTCTTCCTAAAATAGAATTTCTAACAAATATATAATCTCCTAATAAAATAAATAACTAAAATATATAAATACCTAAATAATTGTTGTTACTACTATTAATTAAACTATGCCTTGGGCCTTCTCCATTGGGCTTATATCGTCGCACCGAACACTTGTTAGCCAAGGTGGCTTCCATAGTCTTGATAGGTTTAACCCGTATAAATGAAGAATTAAATCCAAATATGCTTAAATGGCGTATATGGTCAAGGACGTTGACATGGTCTAGAAGACGTAATATTATCATTCCACCCTCCTTAAATGATACTTTGCCCTCAAAGTTTTGATCTTGAAGATGTAATCTTATCATTCCACTCCCTTTAAATGGAGTACCGAATGTTGTGGAGTCGACGTTTGATACACCTCAAATGTAGAAGGATTGTGGTCGGTGGTTGGTGGATCTCTTCCAACTGGTTGACTATATGAGTTGTAGCTCCCTAT
Organism: Papaver nudicaule; assembly: GCA_023529015.1. Lineage (NCBI taxonomy): Eukaryota > Viridiplantae > Streptophyta > Magnoliopsida > Ranunculales > Papaveraceae > Papaver > Papaver nudicaule. Next base: position 2,459 of record JAJJMA010092100.1, read on the forward strand.
TAAACACATGAGAAACCCATTTGCCACAACACCCATAAATACCCTTCTGAGGCCCTTTTGTACTATAAAACCAGGCCAAATAACTAATTGACTGTCTTTTTGCAAAAATGCAACGTAAGTTTGTTCCCTCTTCAGAACCAACCACTGAGCTCGACTTTGTTGCGCTGTTTCCATCATTCCCTTATCTGTACAATCTTGACTGATTGGTGCTCTTGTATGGTGAGTCTGTATAAGAGGTGTGTCTCCATATCTAGCTATGCCATTAGCATTTTCTTCTTCCTTGCGGAAACTTACGTACGCCTGTGAGAGTATGTTTTTGATCTCAGTCTTGCTAACTGACATAGTGGAATATGTAGTTTCCTTCAGGTCTTTTCCTTGCAGCACTACCTCCTTGTCCTTTGCAACGGTAGTGTTTAGTTGACAATTAAGAAGTTGTTGAAGCTTGAATGCTCTCCACTCAAGATCCAGCAAACTCAGCATGATAGAAATGTTGATTCCAACAAGCAGGTCCTTGAATTCCATTTTCTTAACAAGGAAGCCTGGAAAACTATAGCCCTTGTACCACAACCCCCACTGTTGACTTACAAAAAAAATATTCCCTGCACGTACTAGACTTGATAGCCTCTGGATGGTAATGAGGTCTACATGTACTACAGCAAGCCCACTTCCTTTAGCTGTTGTTGAATTGCAGCTCTGAACTTGTACAGAAATCCCTAGCCATTTGAGATTTAGCTTGAGCTTGAATCGCTTCCCCTCTTGATTGATCGCTTGTTCTTCCAACTGAATATGAATCCCAACAAGCAAATCCTTAATTCCTACTTGTATCACAAGGAATTTTGTTTCATTAGAAACTTTTGTTGGTTGTTGCCGCAAACCACACAGTTCGCCAAAAATAATTCCATCTCTTTCACTGACAGTTGAACTGATTAACCCATGTCGCTCTGAATGTCTAATTGGAGTGTCAAGGTTCCATCTCAGGTTACATCTAAGAAGTACCAAAGGTTTCTTGTAAGATGTAATTTTGCATCTTAGATCGGTTCCATAGTACCGCCAATATATACAGAAGCACACCACAGTTGGAGAATGCATACAATTCCAGTTGACATTTCCTCTTATCCATAAGCCCAAAAAAGAGACAAATTGATTTTCCATTTCAGAGAGACTAGCAGCATCATCACTCGGTTGCAACTACAAGTAAGGTACTGAGTAAAGTAAGGTATGTGGAAATAACTCCAATAATGCAGGACTCTCATAATAACTTCTCGAATAATAAGACTACCACAGACCTTGGATGTAAGCAATGGAAAATGCAAGAAGGCACCCATTCTGATAAGTTTAAAACAACTCTCAGCAAGTGGGAGAATCGCCTTAAGAAGATAAACATGAATTCCAACGAGTTCTACTTTTGAATATAAAACTGTACTCACTTGTGAAGTTACCATTCTAACTGATGTATAATAGTTTCTTACCATTCGATCAACCCAGTTTCCATAATTAGGCCTCGCAACCATCAACATTTGTACCCGTTTAATATCATGTAACCTTGCAAAATATGTCCAAGAGATATTTTGTTGCAGTCGTATTTTACCAAATAAGTGTAACAAAATTCCATTTCTCTCAGTCTTTTGAACAAAGACCTTCCTATCGTGTCTGATCCCAGCATCCTTAACACTCCAAAGAACAATAAAATGTACAAGGGAAAATCTGATTCATACCCATTATACTTATCCACTAAAAACGACCCACGGAGAGCAATGAAATAAGAAGTGATTGTATCCAAATAGTAGAATTTATCATCTCCAACAAAATAATATAATCTCTTAATGAATTCAATTTTCTTTCCACGATCACTTACACTACCAGTAAAGTTGAAACAAGGACGGAAAGATTTCTCACCCATTGTATAATCACCAACTTGAAAAGAATCAGTAAAACAAAATTACCCTTTAATATTGTCTAACACCTTGCCGCGATTATATATCCAACAAGCAAAATTCATGATAATTAAGAGACATTCATCAATTATGAGCTTGTAACTTGTTAGGGCATTGTCCGGTAGCGTTGGTATGTCAAGCTAGTTGTCAGTTTTAGGTGTCAAAACACAATTCTTGATTTAGCCTACTAGAGTTTAGATTTCGGAATTGGAATATAGACAAAGTAGTAGAGACCTTAAAGACGAAGACTGTGAAGACAAAGAAGACATCAATTATTCTTCATCGACAAAAGGTTAGTAGGAGTTATGACTTTTATGGAAATTCTTTTATTCTACTTATTCTATCTTTCGAATTAGTCGGCTACTTTAGTAGATGTTAGGGCATTGTCCGGTCAAACCCACTAGTGTTGGTATGTCAAGCTAGTTGTCAGTTTTAGGTGTCAAAACACAATTCTTGATTTAGCCTACTAGAGTTTAGATTTCAGAATTGGGATATAGACTAAGTAGTTGAGACCTTGAAGACGAAGACTGTGAAGACAAAGAAGACATCAATTATTCTTCATCGACAAAAGGTTAGTAGGAGTTATGACTTTTATGGAAATTCTTCTATTCTACTTTCTCTATCTTTCGAAATAGTCGGCTACTTTGGTAGTGTTATAATAGCGATTGAGATCGTGTTCTTGTTTACATGACCATGTGTTATGTTAGTGTTTGTTCCCGCAAATACTAAGGTTACAAGAATGCATGAGATAGATTCGATACCATTTGTTCATTGCAATGGTTTGCTTTCAAATCACTTGTTGGATATGGGTGAATCTAATGGAGTACTCTTGAGCAAGAGTCCAGTGGATTACAGCTGAGGACGTCACACACGTCCAAGTACTATAGTTAAGCCCAGAACTTCCAGCGGGTCCTGTTAAACCCTAATCTGAATAGCGGACGGTTCCCGAACCGTACATGGAACAAAAACTCGGATTTTCTCCTGAGTTCCAGAGTGTCATTTTGTACGCGTACCTATGCGAACCTGATACTCTTGGCTGTAATTCAGATGGACGGTTCGCAAACCGTCCCAAGTGAATATTCTTCTGGATTTTCACTCGGGTTAAACTCTGAACTCCTTTATCTCTTAGTTGGACTTGGATTATCACGAAAATATCTTATGTGGTCCATCTAACGGTTCTCAATGTGTCAATAAGATAAAGATTATCTCTGGTCTGTTGGATTTCTATCTTGAAGTGTTTTTGAGCTAACAAAACACTTGGCAGATAAATGATTAATGAATTCCAATTGACACTAGTACAAAAATGGCTTTTCGCCACGGTAATTTACCGTGACCAAAGGTCTATGGTCACGGTATTTCAACTTTCAGAAAACGTGACCAAAGGCGGCGAGGCGGAAAGTGTACCATTTGGTCACGGTAATTTCCGTGGCTATTGGTCTAATCCCTGTGACCACACCTTCATTAGTCACGGTTTTTTACTGGACCCCGTGACAAATATGCTCAATAGTCACGGATTTCCATATGAAACCGTGACTACTTTGTATACTCACCTTGTCAAAACCATCAAACATGTATACATGAGTAAGTAAGTGAAACAGCCACAAACAATCTGAATGAAATTACCAAACAATGTATTAATATTGTGAAGTTTACATCTATCTTGATACATGACCTATATTAGAGTTAATAACAAGGAATATTAATATAATCAGCCAGCATCAGAACATGTATTGGCCTTTGCATAAAGAGTGAGAAGAGCCACCCCGAAAAAAGTTTCAGAAGGACACTTGAGCTTCCATTGCTACTCCGGGTGGGTCTTGCTTACTATCCATTAAAGATGCATGTGCATAGACTTCAAAAGCTCCTCCAAACTCTATTGCTAGGATTCCGCTTAGCTGCAAAAGAAAGCGAAAAACAAAACAAAATGCGACGGTCAAGTTATAATATCAAGACCTTATACTGCACGAGTAGTAATAAACCTAAGGCATTGATACAAGAACAATTACCAAGTCGAACAATTGATCAAGTAGTCACTTTCAGTGACTTGTTATGGGTACCAAGTGATATATTTTTTCAATTTAGCAGCATAAAATATGTTCTTAGATTGAATTAACTAGACACTTCTTTTTAAAAAATCTATCTAATCACATAATAATAACCAAAAAATAAACAGACCAGGGGTCCTGCAAATTCAACAAAAAACACCTAAAAGGAGTAAATTAGCCAATAGCTTTTATACCTGAATCAATTGACGGTAATATAAACCAATCAGCAGTAACTGAACTCAAGACCAAGTGAATAAAATCAGAGAAGATAGAATTTATAGCTTTGAGGTTTGCTGCCTGTACATATTCCAAAAACCTGGCAGTAGTAATAAAAACAAGTTAATAAGTTTACCTGCTTAAGTCAATATGGGACTTAGAAGCATACAATAATTTCAAAAGAAGACACCAAAACAAAAAAAATAAAATAATCCTGCACTCATCGTTTGTTTTTTAACGGAGTAATTAATCGTCTGTATCCAACTGACACCAAAAAATACCGCTTTTCCAAGAGCTTAGTATACCTTATCTGCAAAAAAATTACTAAAAAGGAAAAACTCAAACTTGTTTAACTAAACCATAAACACTCAACCAATACTACACAATCTACAGTAGTGGAACCAACAAAGTATAATCCATTTAGTAGCCTGTAAGCAGAAAATTCTTCCTAACTAAATCACTGACACCATATATTCAATTTTACAACTGTAACATCAAAAATGCAGGAAGATCTCAAATGAGCAGAAAGGAATACACGATAAACTGGAGAAAGTTGACATGATAATGCTCACTTTTGAGAATCCTCAAAAAATATCGATCCAAATGATACCATTTAACGTGAATGGTAATTCGACAACAAGATCTATACAAGTCATTAGAATTTATACAGCTAAGTCGATAAATAGATAAATAAGGAACTACTCGAGCTAAAGAAATTGGGCTGACAAATAGGATGGTACAAGGTTTCAATCCTCCACAGATGAGCAAAGAATATAATGTCTAGTAGTGGTTCATATTTCTTTTGATAAACTGTATACCGTTGATTTTCCAGTGCTCATTCTGGGAATCCTTACAATTTCTCTTCAAATGTTACCATTCTACTACATTTAAGGATTGAGTAAAATTCAACAAGAAAACCTGTACAAGTCATTTGAGTTTAAAAGGCTAAGTCGATACTGAACATAAATGAAGACTTACCTAAGCTAAAGAAGACGGGCTGAAAAATATGATGGTATAAGGTTTAAATCCTCCACAAAGAAGCAACAGTATCATATATACATACCCTGAATACCACCTCTTCTGTCAAAGGTGCCTGTACAATAAGGGTTGGTCAATGATTAAGAAGTCGTCTTTATGAAACAAAAACAATTTTCTGGTTCTCACTGAGATGACATCTATACAACAACAAATTAGAAACCAGAACAAGATAAAAGCAGAAATAAGTAGCCTACTAATTGATCAAGCAAGATGTTATGTGGACAAAGAGAAAACATACGAACCACCACATAATTCCGCCAAGCCAAAACATTGGAAGTTAATGAAGTCATGCGCTCAAGAAAACCCCTGATGGAATTCTTTAAACACCAGAACAAATGACCACATACATTAGCTTCCTTTCTTGGTTTCTTTGGAGATAGAAGCATTGTCACAAATGATCCAATGTACAAGAGAGTAGTCAAGGAGAGAGGATAAAACACAGCATTCCACTGTATCATACATAAAAATTGCAATTCAGTCACCCTTTTCCAATCTGCATATCGTTAAAAGAAGTGACACGAAAATTATCACTAGCTCAGCACTTTGAACATTCAATCCTAGAACTAGTCTACTACCAATTAAAATAAACCAAAAATATTCAGCTTACCAGATGATCTCCCCGAATGCCACAAAGTCCAAAGAAAGATGACATACCCCATTTTTCCATCTAGAAAAATCATTACCATGTACACAATCAGTATCGTACTGATTAGTTACACAAATAAACAATAAAAATTAACTGTCTTGAACAACACACAGTAGCATCTCTATCTATATACACTGTTAACTTTAGAAAAATCCCAGTCCTGAAACTAAGCAGTTAGTTACTTAAGCACATTCTAAAAATTAAAACTAGGAGTAAACGATAATATCACTGTTCCATACTTTTGAGTCTATAAGTGTTTCACTGCAACGAAGCATGACGCTTAACATGCTCTGCCATTACCAGCTGCTGCATAATGTCCTAAGCTAATGTGGTCTACAAATCTAGACTTTGTAGGTGTTTCCCTTCATGTTCTAAGCTAATTGACAACCATGGGAATTCAAGCTTGCGAAAGCCATATCTGCAGAGTTAAATCAATTTTCTGAAAACCCATATCCAACAAACAACCAAAACCTCAAAAGAATATCAAATCTAAGAAACCACATCCACAAACCAGCTGAATAAAACAATTACTGATGCTAGAATACACGCAACCAGAAAGCAGAAAATTTATAGAATAAGAGGCAAATGCTTTATACTCACAAGTTAGCACCAACATCTCCCTAATACCTATGAGAAAAACCAGCAGTGTTGAACAATATTGTAATTGCAGAAAAGTGAGACAAAAACTTTTTATCTAAAGTTCAGCAATTAAATATACAAAATCAGCAGTGTTCCACACAAGAAAAATTGGGTACCAGCTCCTCATCTAGTGTTCGGCAAATCAGTATGCAAAACCCTTAATCGAAAAATAAAAATCAAGGAAATACATTATACAAAACCCTAAAACGAAAAACAAAAAATCAAATCACCTTAATAGAAGCTTATCCTCTTCTCCGCAAGCACATTTGGTGGATTCAGGACAAATCAGTGTTGTTTACGAAAACCTAACAATCAACAAAGAATTACACAATCAGATCTAAGTGAAAATGAGGAGTTAGAGGGAAGATTCAGGGCTTACCACAAAAGTTCGAAACATCGATCGAGGAAGATTTCACTAAAATCGATATCAAATTAAACCCCCCAAAAAAGTTATTGCATTGTTTAGCTTCTTCATCACCAACATTAAGAACACAATCGAGTAACTCATAAGCACAATTTTATCTTGAGAGAAAAAATTGCAGGAAAAAAGACAAAACCCTAATTATCAATGCGATCATATAGTGAGAAGAAGAACGAATTTTGTTTGGGTTTCTAGAAATACAAATGATATCGATTCGGAGAAAAGAAATTACAGTTTTGGTTCATGAGATCGTCTGGTTCTCAAAATTGTTATGGCCAGCAAGAGGGAGAGGGTGTGTGGGTGGGGAAATACAATGAGATAAACTAGATTACCGCTTGCGGTGGGGGGCCGACCGGTAAAAAAAACAACTAAAAAAAGACAGAACCAAAGACCTCTTGGCAGTTGGCATATAGGAAAATGAACACTAGAAAGCTATGAACCATGAACCTTTTAGGCTCTTCTCTCTCAAACCTTGCTCCATATCAAAGATCAGTATAGGAGTATAGGTGATGGATGACAGTGAAGGATCTAACGGACTGCCGGACCCACTTGGGCCCGACCACATAGTACCGATACTGTCCTCACTTGACCACCTGAGAGGAGTGCAGGTGTGGGGTTTTTATCTTAAAAGGCCTCGGTCCTATGTTGGGAGATTCTATGACTTATTAGGCACCACCTTGAACTCCGCTTATTCAATGTGGGACTATCCCTTATGGCTATGGTCGAGCCAATCCCTAACAGACAGCTCAAGTGCTAACCCATATAACTCTAAATCCTCAGTGGGCTGACACAGCATCCTTCTCGCACAAAATGACTCCTGTTGGGTCTTCTAACACATTAAATTTATCTACAGATCAGGCATACGTTTTACGGTTCCTGACGAAAGATAACATTCCCAAAACGCAATTTCATTTGAAGAGGAGCTTTTATCGACTACAGACTATAGAGTTTGAAATAATTTTTTATGCATTGTTATTGTGTCACAAATAGACAACCAGCAATTCTCTGGCTCAATATGATCAACGATACACCTACTGTTTTGTCTGGTTCCAAAAATGAAGAACCAGATAACCATTGTTTTGTCTAGGGAAAAGGATTATGTATGGATATGGTCGGGTCAGTCGGGTATAGTATCCGTATGGAATGGAAACCCGGACCCATAAACCGTTGTCTTCTTCACAACGAGATAACAGATACTCTGTTTTACAGTAGAATTTGATTTCAAAAGTGTCAACTTTCTCCGAACTGAATCAACCAAATGATTCACACAATGAAATGGGTACTATTATTCCCTCTTTTCATTCAATAGAGATAAGTTTTTCACTTATTCCTTCAAATGATTTTTCAAACTTAAGAATGTTTTTTTTTTTTTGCATTTTGAGCGAAAATAACGAACAAATTCGTCGATTCTGATCGATTCATTGGATAATTTAATGAAGTTTCAAGTGGTAGTTTGTTTGTTTCATCTTGCTTGATCGAAATTGTGAAAAAAATTGGTTGATTATCTCCAATTTCATCACAATTTCATGAAATTGTGAATCAATTTTCGTTTTTTTGTACATTTATTGTGACGGACAAATATACAAATGTCATCCTATAGGGACTCCCTAACGGTCGTCCAATTAGGAGGACAGTACTGCCGATCGTGGGAAACAACTGTCTTAAAAGTGGACACGCGTCAAACAACCCGTGTCCAAAGAGATGAATAATGATCACGTATCAACATTTGTACGAGACAATAACACATTTGGTCACGATCATATGATTGACCGTGACAAAGTCAACCGTGACCAAAACCCACTATTGTACTAGTGTGAGATTAATCTCTATTACTTGGTTTGCAAGTTTAGGGTTTCCAAAACTTGTGGGACAAGTAATTGATTGCTTTATTTTCTAAAGCAACATATCTTATTGAGTGCTATAAATAGAGGTGTCTAAGGACGAATACCGCAAGCATCAAGCATACGTGAAGATTCCTTAGGGAAGAGATCGTAAAACTCTTTTCACTTCGGTGAACGCTTGTTGTGGTATAGTCATCCTCTATTAGGTAAGTAGTTCCTCACGGGATTTACCTACGACTATAAAGACTTCTCTTGAGAGTTGGGAAGCACAGGTTGGAGATTAAGACCTTAGTGGTTGAAATCGGATTAACCTGTAACCTTGGTAACCTGATCACGTTCTTGTCTATTCTACGGTCCTTCTCTTCTGATATAAGGCCATTCAAGAACTGATATGTTACACACAGGGTTTCGAAAGGAAGCAACGCACGGCTGCACTCGGTGTTGTAAGACCTAGTTAGCTCCAGTTGTATAAGTTTCTTAAGTGATTCTTTTTACAACTGAGGTAGAGACAAGTTGGGCATAATTTACTCGGTTTACTTGTCAGCCCCCGCTTGTAAGTAGATTTCCGTATGACCTGGAGCAATCCGAAGGAAGTCACTTTGTGTATGTCAAACTGATAGAGGACAGTTCAAACATACAGTTGACAATTGAGGTTGCAAAGCCGAAATTGTTGACACAAGCCTTTAACAGCGGTTAAAGCAACTCCTAGGCCTGTAACGGACGTGAGCTAGGGGAATCAAGTGCGTGACGATCTGTGGGGGATCTAGAGACGTAAGGAGTGCGACAGTAGCCAGTTCGCTTGGAGGGTTGGAATTGGTCTCTGCTACATCCCAGACCGAAGTCTTATAGTAGGCTAGTGTTTGTAGTCAGTTTGTACTGTGCGGTGTTCAGTCTGGACGAAGTCCCGAGGTTTTTCTACAAGTTGTAGTTTCCTCGTTAAAAAATCTCCGGTGTCTTGTGTGCTTTACTTTCCGCATTATATTCTCTGATTATATAATTAAAGCAAACATAAGAAGTACGTTATTAATAAACCTGATCGTTGTCCTCAATCCATCCCTTTGATTTACCAAGACCCTGTCTTGCATTGGACTGATCCTTGTGATCCAAACTCAGGTTAACGGATCTGGATATTGATTTTTGAGATCGTCCAGATCTGACCATAAGTGTCACGAGCCCAAACGAAAAGTTGGTTGTATTTCGGTACCCCCTGCTTTTTCAGTAGAGATACTAATAGCGATTGAGATCGTGTTATTGTCTACATAACCATGTGTTATGTTAGTGTTTGTTCCCACGAATACTAAGGTTACAAGAATGCATGAGATAGATTCGATACCATATTTCAATAGCAATGATTTGCTTGCAAATCACTTGTAGGATATGAGTGAATCTAAAGAAGTAATCTTGAGCAAGAGTCCAGTGGATTATAGCTGAGGGCGTATAACACGTCTAAGTACTGGCCCAGCCCAGAACTTCCAGCGGATCCAGTTAAACCCTAATTCTGAGTAACGACGATTCACGAACGGGTTCGTGAACAGTGACTCCGGATTTCACTCCTGAGTTCCAAGACATCAATTTGTACACGTACATGTACGTGAACCACAAATTCGATGTATTGGGTCGTAATTCAGAAGGGCGGTTCACGAACCGTTGAAGGTGAAGTGACTCTGGAATTTTCACACGGGTTAAACTTTGACTCCTTTATCTCTTAGTTGGACTTGGTTATCACGAATATATCTTCTGTGGTCCATCTAACGATTGTCAATGTGTCAATAAGATAAATATTATCTCTGGTCTATTGGATTTCTATCTTGAAGTGGTTAAGAGCTAATAAACCACTTGGCAGATAAATGTTTAATGAATTCCAATTGAGATAAATCTCTGTTTACTTGGTTTGCAAATTAGGGTTTCCCAAACTTGTGGGACAAGTAACTAGTTGCTTTATTCCTAAGCAACCTATCTTATTGAGTGTTATAAATAGAGGGTGTCAGGACGAAAACCGCAAGCATCAAGCATACGTGAAGTTTCTTTGTGGAATTGATCGTAAACTCTTTTCACTTCGGTGAATGCTTGTTGTGGTATAGTCATCCTCTATTCGGTAGCAGTTCCTCTGTGGGATTTACCTAACGACTATAAAGACTTCTCTTGAGAGTTGGGAAGCACAGGTAGGCGATAACGTACCTCTGTGGTTGTTATCAGATTAACCTGTAACCTTGGTAACCTGATCACGTTCTTGTCTATTCTACGGTTCTTCTCTTCTGCAATAAGGCCATTCAAGAACTGATATGTTACACACAGGGTTGAAAGGAAGCAACGCACAGCTGCACTCGGTGTTGTAAGACCTAGTTAGCTCCGGTTGTATAAGTTTCTTAAGTGATTCTTTTTACAGCTGAGGTAGAGACAAGTTGGGCATAGTTTACTCGGTTTACTTGTCAGGCCCAGCTTGTAAGTAGATTTCCGTATGACCTGGATCAATCCGAAGGAAGTCACTTTGTGTATGTCAAACTGATAGAGGACAGTTCAAACATACAGTTGATAATTGAGGTTGCAAAGCCGGAATTATTGACACAAGCCTTTAACAGCGGTTAAAGCAACTCCTAAGCATGTAAAGGACGTCAGCTAGGGGAATCAAGTGCGTGACGATCTGTGGGGGATCTAGAGATGTAAGGAGTGCGACAGTAGCCAGTTCGCTTGGAGGGTTGGAATTGGTCTCTGCTATATCCCAGACATAAGTCATATAGTAGGCTAGTGTTTGTAGACAGTTTGTACTGTGCGGTGTTCAATCTGGACGAGGTCCCGAGGTTTTTCTACTGGTCGTAGTTTCCTCGTTAAAAAAATATTTGGTGTCTTGTGTGCTTTACTTCCGCATTATATTCTCTGATTATATAATTAAAGCAAACACAAGAAGTATGTTATTGTTAACCTGATCGTTGTCCCCAATTCGTCCAAAGGATTTACCAAGACCTTGTCTTGCGTCGGACTGATCACTTGTGATCCAAACTCAGGTTAAACAGATCTGGATATTTATTTTTGAGATCGTCCAGATCTGACCATAAGACTCACGAGCCCAAACGAAAAGTTGGTAGTATTTTGGTACCCCTGCTTTTTCAATTGGTATCAGAGCCGGTGAACACATAAAAGACGTAATTGTCTGTGTTTATCGCGGCTTGTGAGTTATGGAACAAAGCATAAAATCTTTTAACGTACCACCACACTTGAATGTAAAATCAACATCTGAAAAAGAAATCTTGACAGATGACACGTCTGATTTATGGACCGATTTTGTTAATTCTCTATGTATTGAAAAACAGAGATTAATTAGAAAAGTCGAAGGGCTTTACATCGGGTTAAACATTCAAAGTGAAAAAATTCATGATCTATCTGATAAAGAAAAGATGCTCAGCAATAAACTAGATGAAACTATCCGTGAAAAACAGACTATTAACCACATCTGGATCAAGTCAGTTTCTGACAAAAGGGATTCAAGACCCTTATTTAGAATCTAGTCTGATGCATGACTCAAGGGAAAGATATGGAATCGGGTTCAAGCTCCCTTATTCAGAAAACATGAATGTTGAACACCACTGCACCTTTTGTGGCATGAAAGGTCACTTCCAGCATTTATCCACAACTTTCAGAACAAAACTCCAAGAACTGAAAGATTTGCATAAACACGCTCATAAGCTCTTTATAGAGTTAAGGAAGCATGTAAGAATTCAAGAAATACCCCCTATTGAGGGAACTCGTGAATGTGCCTTAGGAGAAGTTGCTTTCCTTTTCAATGGTTCCTTGATAGTGGATGTAGCTGGCGCATGACAGGGGATTTATCTTGGTTCGTGAACATTTATGATTACAAGGGTGGTCCTGTAACCTTTGGAGATGGAAGTTGTTGCTTTATCAGCAAGCGAGGAACTATCAAACTTCCAGGTATTCCCGAGATCCATGATGTTGTCTATGTTGAAGGCATGACAGCAAATCTTCTCTCTATTAGTCAAATCTGTGACAAAGGCCACAAGGTTGTTTTCGAGGCAAAGAAATGCGCCATTGAAGATAAATCTGGCAATACCATATTTCGTGGTATTCGTGGGTCGAAAAATTGTTATCTACTTAATATCAAGTCCGATCTTTGTTGCAACATGACTAAGGATGAATCTACCCATCTTTTGCATGAACGATTTGGTCATATCAATTATCGTTTATTGGGGAAATTGATTAACAAGGAACTTGTTAGAGGTGTCCCCAAGATACAAGCCAACGTTGATGATATATGTGGTGCCTGTCAAAAGGGTAAACAAATAAGAGTTCTACATATGGATCTCTTTGGTCCTATCCAACAAGTCTCTGTTGGTGGGAATAAATATGCCCTGGTAATGGTCGATGACTACACTAGATTCACCTGGGTAGCATATCTCAAGCTCAAGAATGATACCCTAGAAGATTTTAAAATCATTGTGAATAGAATCCAGAATGAGCAAGGTCACACAGTTAAGAAAATTAGGGGGTACCGAATGAATCTAAAGGAGTACTCTTGAGCAAAGAGTCCATGGATCACAGCTGAGGACGTTCACACGTCTAAGTTCTGGCTCAGCCCAGTACTTCCAGCGGAATCCAGATTTGACGAAATCTGACAGGAGCACGGTTCACGAACCGGTTTGCGTACCAGACACTCGGAAATTCCCTGAGTTCGAGATGGCTATTTTGTTCACGTACCAGTACGTGAACCTGACGATAGTCATCTTGCTGGTGTCGGATTTAGTGAATATTCTCTTAGAATTTCACTCTGAGTCAAATTCCAAACTCCTTTATCTCTTAGATGGACTTGTGTAAAACATAAACTCTTTTGTGTTCCATCTAACGATCCTCAATGAGTCAATAAGATAAGATTATCTCTGGTCTGTTGGATTTCATCTTGAAGTGTTTTTGAGCTAACAAAACACTTGGCAGATAATTCTAAAAAGAATTCCAATTGAGATTAATCTTTATTACTTGGTTATCAAGTTTAGGGTTTCCCTAACTTGTGGGACAAGTAATTGATTGCTTTACTCCAAAGCAACCTATCTTATTGAGTGTTATAAATAGAGGTGTCTACGGACAAATACCGCAAGAATCAAGCATACGTGAAGGTCCTTAGGGAAGGTAGCGTAAACTCTTTTCACTTCGGTGAATGCTTGTTGTGGTATAGTCATCCTCTATAGGTTGCAGCTCCTCTGGGAACTCCCTACGACTATAAAGACTTCTCTTGAGAGTTGGGAAGCACAGGTAGGAGATTGAAACCATCTTTGGTTGAAATCGGATTAACCTGTAACCTTGGTAACCTGATCACGTTCTTGTCTATT
>JAJJMA010092105.1:0-17107 GCA_023529015.1 Papaver nudicaule
AACTTGGTGTATTGGAGCTCAGCTTGTTGCTAGGCTTCCATCCAATTCTTGTAAGCTTCTTTCAGTTGATGATTTTAAGATTTTCATTAAAAAAAAAAAACATTCCTCTCAAGCAACGTCATATAGAGATTGGAACTAGGGCTGTCAATAATAGTCCGATATTCGAAATCCGTTTCCGATTATTCGAGATCTTATACGATATTATCCGTTATATCGGATCGGATATTTCTCCTTAACCAATCAGAATCGGATTAGACCCCATCCGATTATTAATATCCGATAGGCATAAGGACATACTTGTAATTTTCTATCACCTCCTAAATATTAGCCGTTTAGATTTTACTAAACACCATCTAAACCATTGATTTCTAGGTATATCCTCTCTATTTTTGATATCCTATAGGATATTATCGGATATCAGATATCCTATAGCACCATCTTACTTTCTTTAGTATTTGTTTTTGTGTTTCTTTTCATGTGTGTGTGAGAGCAAGAGACTTAAAATACTTAAGAGTAATGTTTTTAAGACTGTTTTATGCGTTTGAAGACAATTTGGATGATATGTTAGAGAAATTGAACTAAAATCTAAGTATGAATATGTTTACAGGTTTTTCGTCAGAAATCAGATATTATCGGATAAATATTTGATATCCGATAGCTTAAGCAATCGGTATCGATATCTGATTTTTGATATCCTATAGGATATTATTGGATATCGGATATCCTATAGCACTAAGCCTATCGGATATGGATTTGTCAATATCCTACAGGATATCAAAGATTGACAGCCCTATCGGATTTGTCAACCATCTTCGGAAAGGTAACAAAAGGGAAATGCTCTTCGGCTTCATCAAAGGCCTCATTGACAGTTATAGCAGCTGGCCGAGCATAGGCATGATCAAATCCTTCAGTCCAAAGGTTCACAACCTGGGAAACCCTAGCATCGAAATCACCAAGCTACTTCTTCAAGACATCAACTTCGGCAACATCAGCTTCCTCTCGGATCTTCGCCTCCTCAGCCATACGCTTGTATTGATCAACTAAAACGGTAACTTCATCAAGTTCTTACCGAAGCTCCACCACCCGTTCGTGAAAAACAATTGCACGAGGATCCAAAGATGACGCAGGTTCCTTCTTGCAAAACCCAGACCAATCCACGAGCTTCACAATGGCAAAGAAAAAGGAGACACCACAGCAGCTTCACCATCAACCAACCCAACAAAACCAGAGTTTACATCAGCACAGTCCTCCACAAGTGAGGGCACAACGTCATTCACAGGCTTCAGATCCTTCTGCGTCTCGATAGCAGAAGAAAATTTGGGGTATTGACTATCTTCTTGAAAATCACCATCATCAACCATGTTCACAACCACGGGACTTTGGGAAACTGGAGCCTCGGGCATAAGCATACCATCTTGAACACCAACTTCATCATCGCTCTGATGACCAGAGGACACATCCTCGGAGTTTCCCTCAGCCTTAGCACTAACCCTGGAAGCAAAAGATTCTTCAGGCTCACCAACACTAGTTATCTCAACTATGGTCTCGGGCAAACAGCTTTCCCCACGATAGTCACCTTCTTCAGATATCCTCTTCGAAACACGTTTCTTTGCATTTTGACATAATAAAAGACACCATTCGTCAAAGACATGGGCAACGGGGAACAACTAAGCATACACGTTTTTTTGCTATCAACAGCCACAACTTCGTTAACAAATCTCATCTTTCGAGTACGAACACCTTCAACAACACTAAGTGAATGGGCATCAGTTCTCAAAGACTGATACAGAAAAAGGCAGGTTCACAAAGCAACACGAATAATAAATAAGAAAGGAGAAAAAAGGATTAAAGGACCATACTCGAGAAGGAGTTGGATTAAAACGCCAGGGAACGAAGCCATGCTAATGATGGGGAAGTTCTTTCATCAGACGAGGAACAAGGGTACCAGGATGGGACAGAGACTTCCTAAAACCAGCAACCCAAGGACCAACGATCCGAAGAGGAGTACGCATCCATCGATGATCACGACCCAAACGAAGCTTCTGCTCAGAAGGGAAGGGAATACCAATTCACAAGGATAACATACAAATTGGTATGCTCACAGTCCCCCAAAAGAAAGGGAGCCTTATCTCGAACTTGCTTGGCTGTAGGGGCAAACCGGTGAGGACCAACAGATCAAGGCATTACATTGCTACTCTGAACAGAGTCCCTCCAGGTCAAATTAAAATGCCGAGGAGTATAATCCTCCTGAGGAACATGCACAAGGGAGAAAGGATCATAACAGTTCATATGAGCACGCCCCTACTACGAAACCAACATTCATATAAAACACGAAAGAAGTTTCCAATATACTGATGAATACCACAAAGTTGCTGGCAGAACGAAGGATTGTCTCGACCAACGAGAACATCAATAAAGAAAGTATAACCAGGATCATATAAAGGAAGAACAAGACCAGCAGCCAGCTAAACCACATAAATGAGGAGAGTATTCTCATCATAAGGAAAGCCACGGATAATATCTTCTGTCAGAACTTCAGCTCCACCATCAAAAAAGGAAACATCGAAATTAATCAGGTTGTAAGTCTTTTTGATTTTAGCAATGGACCAATGACGATAACTATCTCATTCATAAGGACGTAGACGCTTCAATTAAAAGTGAAGATCTTTATTACCTCGAACAACAACCTGGCTGTCAGAAGCTTTAATAAGATCACCAACAACCTCACCCGAAGGTTCGGAAGGGTATTAAGGAGAAATGTAAGAGGATGAAGCATTAGAAGGCTTGGATACTTTCGGCATAATGGTGTTTCTAGGTCTCTTTGAAGAAAAATTCGATTTAGAACCCAAAGGTTTCCTTGTCATCAAGAAACTTGCACATAAAAAAGAGAAGCAAAATGATGAGAATGTACACTACAAAGAAGGACAAGAAGAAAAAAAATAGAATGATAATAACAGAAGAGAGACTCAAAGACGACTCACTAACAGGAAAAACTAAGAGAGATCTCCAACAGAGAGAGTACCAGCATGAAGAAAGAAAGAAGGAGAAATGTAAAAGATAATACTCCCAAAACCCACCTTTTATAAAATCACAAAAAACACAAAAGGCTGACTCATGATAAAGGAGTTTACTATATGAGGTAAAAAACAAGGGACCAGCTCTTTTTGATGATGGCGAAATGGCGGGATAGGCGGAAGATTTCTTCCATGATTACCCACGGAAATAACTGAAAGAAAAGGGGCAAACTGTTAATACATAATCTCGGATGAACACGTGGCACAATCCGAACCGACCGTACTCCGAAGTATGGAAGGTCATTGAGCACCATAAAATTCTAAAAAGTACTTTATCTCATCACGAGATGATATGAGATCAAGGTGGAAATTAAGAAGTCATGTGCCCTAGACGACTAGACGCTGTCTGAGTAGACATAGGCATGGGGCAGTAGTCAACTTAGCATTAAATGTGCATTAAATGCTATGAATAAACGTTCCAAAGGACACCTGTCCACCGAAGAATGGTTGAATAAAGCGGCGAATAAAAGAGACAAGGCCCATCAAATACTCAAAGTTCCCTGTGACAACAAAGATCATTCTCAAAAGAGATGTGGCAATCAGATAATGAATATGAAGAACGGTGAACGAAGCTGACGAGTCATCTTAGGCATATCCAGGAAATCGAAGTACCCTGAGGTAGCAAGAAAGTCCTCATAAGAAGGGTGACAGCCGGTGAGAGGACGAGAAGGACGGTGGACGAAGACTGATGACTTAGCCCAGGACATCGAGAGACCGAAGTAATCTTAAGTATCAAAGGTAATGTCCATATGAAGTACTATAAATACCCCACTTCTCAGCTAAGAAGGGGGTCGCATAATTTTCAGAGCAAAGAGCTGGAGTAAAATCTTGTGTAGCAATACCTTTGTTTACTCTTTTTGCCTTAGTCTACTTGAGTAAGGGCGACCAAGCATTAGTTAACTCAGAGATATTTATTACATTGTATGTCATTTGAATCTCAATTATACATTTGATACCCGAGGACGTAAATCATTCCGGGCCGAGCCTCGTTAATTCTCTGTGTCTATTGATAGCTTAGGTGCTTTATATCTCTTACTTTGCTTAAACTTAGTTTATCATACTCTTGTCATATTGCATTCTCAGTTATCATCATTCTCATCAGTCTCAGAGATCGGTGATTTCCTACGACTTACTACTCTGTTTTAAGATAGTTTCGTCGGGCACGAGGGTCATTTATATCCATGTATTTATTAGTAAAACGCTCTCTTAATATTTAGTATACTATGAGATAAATTAGTAGTAACAATGTTCAACACCTTTACTTCCATTCATTTACATTTCAGCTCTTTATATTTCATCTCTTTACATTCAGCAGCTTTACTTCCAGTCATTTACATTCCAACACCATTTACATTTCAGCACCTTTATCGCTTTCCTTTAAGATCTTGTGCAAACAAGAACTTGTCCACAATTGCCATTCAACACATTTACATTCTAGTCATCTACAACTTTCATTTACAAGCTTTCGCTTTTTTCTTTCCTTTTCATTTTTTCCGATTCGATTTCCGACTGATCACGACAAGAAAAGTTGTGTTGTGAGTTCTCTTCTTGGAGAAACACATTCATGAAAACTCAAGCACATATCACAGAAAAGTTTACTTAGCGTTTCTTTAATAAATAAAAAAAAGAGACAGAAAAAAAAAATTTAAAAAAACCACCGGTCGCTTTCATTTCATCATATAGGTATTTTTTTTAAAAAAAAAACGTACCTTTGATTATTTTCGTAGTTAGAATCTACTCTCGAAAAAACGCGTAGGTATGGTCTTAAAGCTTGCTTGCTAAAGTATTTTCTTGGCGTAACCTTGAAAGGCTTCTGGGCACGCGAAAACCGCAGGATAAGTTTCGTAGAAACAAGTGAGAGTTGTTGCATGCGACCTAACTTCGGTTATTGGTTACGTAAAAATCCAATAGCTCACACCAAGTCTAAGCCTTTATCAAATTAAAACCCAGAGCAGGTATCCGCAAAAAGTTGTCAGCCAAAAGAAAACTTAATGATCTTTAGCGCAACAAGAAAATACGCGGGGGTAAACCACAAGAGTACGGAGGAATTAGATAAAAAAGGAAAGCACAACGTAGTCAAGAATAAATCAAGAGAAGCCAGTAGCCGAGCTGAAAAGATGAGGGTAACGTGTTCACCACCAATCTTTTATTTGAACAAGATCTCTTTCATCACTGATTGATTCACACAAGGGATTCAATACAAGATTCCGTTAACAACCAAGTACGATGCTTTAATTATAAATGACAAGTCAAATATAATGCGGAAATAAAGTAAAGTACACACAAGAATTTTTTTAACGAGTAAACTACAAACTCGTAGAAAAACCCCGGGACCTAGTCTAGTTTGAATACTCTTAAGAATTAAGCCGCCAACACACTTACTCTCAGACTTCGGACTAGCTGGTGCAGACAATATGACCCTAATACGACTATTAGTCACAAAGATTTCCCCTCAGTATTCCTACGCCTCCAACCACAACAAGGTGGTCATGCACATGTACTCCCCTAAACAAACAGACATCCTTTACTGTCTTTCCTAGGAGTTGCTCCACAGCCCGTCATGAAGACTATCGCTACCTGACCTCCAATCGGACGACTACAACCTTATGGACAACAACCAAATAGCGGCAGGTCAAATCGCAATATGATATCCTTGGAAACTTACAAATATTTCACCAAAGTCGTTTACACCAAGAGCGAGGATATTTAAGTTTACTTGGTAATAAACCCCTCGAGATATCGATCAAGGTTTCAAAACCAAAACTCCCGAAAGAGCAACCTTGTCGGCCCAGTTGGAATCAAGCAAATAGCTGGATGCAGTACAATATGATATGACCGTAAAGAACAGTCTACCTGTAAAACAAATCCAATAACATCAATTCTTGATTCCACTCAATATTTATAGTTTAGGCACACAAACCGAAAACGACTTTGTGACAAATCCAGGTTAATAGATAAAGAGTATGTTCTAATCACAACGATCTTGAGTGGACTTATAGTAGAAAAGAAGGACCATAGAATAAACAAGATCGCAAGGTTTGATAGACATGATAGAACATAACACAAGTACAATACAAAGAAGACTAGTAAACATAAACTGGTTTCCCGTAAGAGGTACTTTTAGGCTTCTCGATCCCCACGAGAAGATTTGCACTAATCCAGACCAAAAGCAAAAGCTTAAAGGTAACTGAAAGGAAGAGTGAATAAACACAAGCTTACAATTCCGAAGAAGAGCTTAGTAGAGGGACAAAGATTTTAGACGAGAAACCACTCCTATTTATATTGACTAAGACTTTATCTTTGAAATGAGGCTAAGTTAATTTTGGAAATTCATTAAAGCACATTTCCACATTTAGTTCCGAAATTCCTCACATAGACACATAACATTTAATGAGATCTATTACTATGACATTTTACATTAATGAAAAATATATTTTAATAAATGTTTGGCCAAAAGTATTCAAAGCAAATAATACTCAAAAGGTAAATTTGGATATTTCATTAATTCGAAATATAGTGCTAACCAAATATCCTCGTTGGGAAAGAGCTCATTTCAAAAACGTGTCCTTTAGTTTCGAAAATCTCCTTAAGGTATTAATTACTTCCAAATGTCGTCATCATCTTTGATAAAGTCGACATCACTTCCTAGGCTTTGCTGGACGGGCCAGAACGATCCTAGGTGGAAATGGGATCTGATCCAACGTGGTTCAACGTTCCGCATAACGTATCATCATAGACGTGGACACGCCTTGTGTGTTAAGCTTAAGTGAACACGTAGGTTCAATGGACATTCCGAATCATACAAAAAGATATACCAATGAAGTACAGTGTATGATTCTTCGAGCAATAGCAAAATGTTGAATCTCCTAAATTCAACATTCCAATATAGATGATCACGTTAATGATATCCAAGAATTCAAATCAAAACATCAAATGAGAATTCAAATGAATATTTGATCAAGTAGTATATTCATACGAAAATCTAATCATGTACAATATTGATCAGAAATCATGTGTCTACTAACTAGAGAGACGAACCATATTTCTTACTATGACTCAAACCAACTTAGTTGTACATTGAAGATGAACAAATTCAAACTTCAAACTGAGAATATCAAACTCATTAATTCGTTGAAGCACAAATCAAAATGGTAGAGTTTGAACTTCGAAAATACGCATTCTGAGATAACCATTTTAGGTTTCAAAATCTACATACTGTTTGGCAGAAAAATTAAGGTTTCGGATCATAAAGTTCATATATAATTAGAACCAAATTTAGGTTCCCAAATCAAGATCCCATATAGCGAAACCAAAGTACGGTTTCGAACTTTAGATTTTGTTTTAACAAAACCTTGGTTAAGGTTTCGAAACAAGAAACTTATATTAATCTCGTCACAAATGTTTGGTGTCGAACTTGAGAGTCCATGTGGTCAAGAGACGTTTCAGCATCACACCTTTTTATCCTTGACGCACAGGTTTATTTCACGGTTCACATAAACCTTTAGGAAACCCCAGGGTCTTTTCGACCTTTTAGAACTCACATGGTCAAGACACGTTGGTCTCTTTTCTCATGTCACTTTTAGCCAACAAACATCGTTTCGAACTCAAGTTCTCTCATTGGTCTCAACATTTTTAAGTTTTGAACCGAATATCTTATGGATACAAAAACCAGATTGTGGTTTCGCAATTAAAGTTAAGTTTTACCAAAACCTATATTGAGGTTTCGAAATCTGAAAGTCCATAAGATGAGATAACATGATTATGGTTTCGAAATCTAAAAGTATGATATGGTATTCTAGATGTTCATATGTAGAGAATTAAATAAATGATTCAGAACTTCAGTAATCAGAGCCAAACCCTGATGTAGTATTCGAACTCAGAACTAAAGTATATTAAGTCTACACGACATAAGTGTGAGTCACGATCTCAACTACATTTAGCACATACAAGTACATACCAATCAATCTGACATAGTCAGACAAGGTAAGTCGAGACACAATGATGTGATGGATTAAATCTCGTAATACTACCGAGACAATATCACAACTGATATATCCAACTCGTAGGTTTTAGGAAAAACCTTAGACGGAGAAGAAAAGAAAGCTCTAAGCAATATGGAACGTCATAACTACAACAACAATACCGCAAGAGATATAGTGGAGTTATATCTTAAGACACACTGAGCACAAGTGATCAAGTCATAACGTAAAGCTCAAGTATTAAGTTATGTTTTTGTCTTTTGTAGCACAAGTGTAAAAGATAATGGATCGCGTTATTTAGATTCACTAACCTCTTGAATGAAAAGCCGAATGTCTTCGTTTGATCTTTAGTATTTTTCAACTCTTCAAATAGTGATCCTAAATCCTATCAAAATCTTCCACAACCTAAATATTACTTAATGATGACCTTACCTAATGCGTGTTGTTTAGGGGTCGAGTTTTTATCACTAAAGTTGACAACTAAGCTTAACATACCAACACTTAATGAGGTTGACCGAGCCATGCTCTAACACGAGCAACAGTAAAAAGAGAAATACTAGAAATGAAACTAGATGTAGTAATAAGAAAACTAGATCGAATAAATTGCACGAGAATTAAAGGAGCAGTCAGCAAGCATTAGAGCATTAACGGAGATTATAATAGAAAGAGCAGTCACACATGATGGCAAGGAGCAAGCATGAGCTAGGAAAATTAGGAAGATGCTTAATCGAAAGACCTGTAATCGGCAATATGGGGGACGAGGCATACTAATTTAATTTTCCGAGCGAAAATGATCCGAAGACTGTCTCTCGAACGTCACGTAGTGGGAGGTCGATATTCCCCTATTGAACAGAGCAGGATAAAAGAACGAAATACGTTCGACTATGCGAACGCTGTAAGAGGACAAGTGCCTGTCCTAAGACGGACACATAGGATAAAAATTGGAGTAATGGTACGATAATAATTCAAACCCATGTCTGGGTGGGATTCAAGCATGATCGAAGTCGTTAATTTTTTTTTTTATTTTATTTTAAATTTGGAACATATTTCTATTCGCAGGATTACATCTTAGAAAAAGAAAGCGTCGCTTTTTGAATAAAAAATAATCTATGAAAGATAATAACCCATCGGGAGAGGAGATCACATCAAGCATCAAAAGCAACGGCTTAATAACGATTCGAGTCATTCATTATACGGTCCACACCAGAGAAAGCAGGAGCAGCGTCACTCATAGAAATCAAATCATGATCGACCAGAAAAAATCTCAGATGCATAATCAACTTCATCAACAACGGACAATTCACGTCGAAGGAGGATCTCGTACCTATTCCGAAGACGGGCATGTTATTTATTAAAAACAAAACTCTTTTGAAGCGCACGACAAGATGTCCCGGAACAAACAACACACTTCATAGGCATCCACGAAAACATTGGAAACAGAGCAGGAACAACATAATGAATTGTCTGGAAACGCAAGGGAGCAGAAGCAGCACCACAGACACAACAAAATGAATTTCGAGCGCAAGAAAAATCATCAGCGCACTCAAAGGCAACATCAAGATGAACATTCTAGATAACGACATCAAACCGACGACCTACACAAGTGGACAAGGATCCAGAGGAGTCAGGAACAGAGGAAGATAAAGTACAAGAAAAACCCTTTTTTTCTTTTAAAAGAATCACGAGCAGCAGCAGAAGCCTTATCGCCAGCCATCTCAGAAGAATGAATAAATAACGAAGATATTTTTTCAATCAAAGAAGATGAAAGGAAAAAAGTTTTCCGGGAAAGAGATGATAAGACAAATGCTTCATCATCAACAATTTATAACTTTAAAGATCCAAGTGAAAACCCAATTTCACCCTCGGCACACGAAATGGCGCGAAATATATCAACAATAACAGTTCCAACGCAACACATCTGTGAAGAAGAAGAAAGGCCCGCCACTACACCAGCGCACATCAGAATAATCCACACCAACCGACTAAGGAACGATCCGCACCAACGCACATTAGAATCATCTGCATCAACCTACTAAGGAATGACCCGCACCAACGCACATCAGAATCATCAGCACTAACCGACTGGGGAATGAACCACATCAATGCATATCAGAATCATCCGCAGAATACAAAAGATCTTCCACATAAACATTAGAAGAAAAATATTTCCTCCGCAATCAATCATCCCGAGCTTCATAAAAAAATGGCAGATTGTGGGTGTCATATTTCATATGTCTCCCTTAAAGCGCAGAGCCACTGCAGGAATATAGAAAACCGTACACATCAGGGGACTCATCAGCGTATGAACCATGTAAGCGTAGGACAGTTAGTCCTACGCCCTCCACTGCGTGGGGATAATCCCAATGTAACTGACATGATCAGATGTAACAGTTTGTAACTTAGAAGCACTGGATCACTAAGGGGATATCCTTGATGATCTCTATAAATAAGGACTCTTTCCCTTAAGGAAGAAGGACCAAAGAGAGGAGGTCGGAGCTATTGGTGGTGTTCTTACCTAGCGCATAGACCCCCTTTAGAAGAGAAGTGTCTTTTGATACAGTTTAGTGCACATGAGTAAAAATAACTCTGGGTAGTTGAGCCTAGTAAATTTCTAACATCTACAAGTTTTGTAACGTATTCACGAACTAGATACTGTATTAAGTTCATCACGTGTTACGAGGTAAAATCAGTTAGGCTAGATCAATAAGCCTTTACTGATATTGGTTCGATTTCCTTGAACCTTGATTGAATAAATCTAAAGGAAATCCAAACACATGCGTCTTGTTAGAGGCATGGTAGCGCTAGCCTTCACGAAGGACTATGGAGATTCAGTGTATGCACATAATTCGTGCATATTTTTTTTCTTCACATTCCAGTTTCAGTGATTAAGCAAATGGAGAAGATAATGAGGCTATTTCTGTGGAATTCAGTCAATAAAAAGCCAAAAAATGTTGGGTGGGTTGGAAGAAGTTGTGCAGGTCTAAGTGGAAGGTAGAGGTGTGGGTGTAAAGAAGTTGATTCTCATGAAAAAATCACTGCATTCTAAGTGGATTTGGAGGTATGGGACTGAGAGGATTGCACTTTGGAGGAGGGTTATTAATTCCAAATTTGGTGGGCATAATTTTTTCTTAATCCAATTGTGAAGTCTGTAGGAAAAAGCTTATGAATGTGTTGATGAGGTGAAACATAATACAACTTTGCAGGTCAAATCTGGAGACAAGATTCTATTTTGGAAAGATGTATGGTTAAATTGACAAGATCGGAAGTCTATATATGTTCCCTATATTGTTTCAAATTAGTAGAGTTCAAGATGCTACAATTCAGGAATGCTTGAACACTGACAGTGGCAATAGTTGGGATCTGGAATTTTGCAGGCTATTAAAAGACATACAGATAGAGGATGTAGCTCACTTAATAACTTTGATCTCTAATTTTTCCGCAACTGCAAGTGAAGATGACAGAATCTGACAGCAATAAAGGAAGCAATTCTCAGTTGCAGAACTTTATAAAGCTTTAGAAGTGGATGGTCTCATTTTATTTCCATACAAATGTCTTTGAAATACAAAAATACCTAAAAAAGTAATCTTTTTTGTATGGACTCTTTGCTATGGAGCAACACGAACTATGGATACTTTTAGGAATACAACAGTGATGACTTGCTGTCTACTTTGCAAGAAAGCAGCTGAGTCAAACAATCATATATTCATACATTGTGAGACAAGTAGGGATGTATGGATGTATTTTTTGAAAACATACAACTTAAATTGGGTGTTTCAAGAATCAGTGAGAAATGCTGTATGGGAATGGAATAAGAATAAAGGAGAAACAATGAAGAGAAGCAGAAAAATTTGGGATATTATGCCTTTTGCCATTTGGTGGTCAATATGGATGGAAAGGAATGCCAGGTACTATAATGGCAAATACAAATCTTTGGAGGATATCATTAAGAGTGTCAAGGTTCTTATATATAATTGATGTACTAGCACAAACTTTTTTCAGGCTACTATATTTACATTTAGTTTTGAACAATTGGGAAGCTGTAATGTATTAGTCATTCATAGATGTTTCAGGTGTAAGCTGTACTCTGCAATGATCGAGTACATTGTATTTGTTTGTTCAGTTTCGTTACCTACTTGGTGACTGGACATATTTCTTATCTACTTTGCTTTTCATGAGTAAAAAAACAAAAGCTTCAAAGTAGTTTTGCTCCTGTTTCTTTGGAGGAAATTTCTTTTAATTAAAAAAAAGAGATCTTAAAAGTTTGTGATTAATTTTGAATGAAAAAAATTCTATTTTCAGACGAGAGAGAGAGAGAATCGCCGGCGACACATTCTACGTGGCTTTATAGAGACTTACAACCATTTATCATAGTGACACTGGCCATTTGCCATTCCACCTAGATCCTAAGATTACAGTAGCCATTCCGAAAGTAGGCCCAACGATCAAACTCATTTAGAACCGTCCAATGATGATATTTTTGACTCGATATAACCATCCAATAGCATGGATTTGATAAAGACAGCAACACATCTAAACATAAACAAAATCTTCACTGTGTATGACATGGTACAGTTTGGAACGATTTTAGTCTATACCACTACCAGTACCGTGAGGAACGGTTTTCTATTTTTCCAAATTGTTCCATACCATTTGCCAACGGTTCTGATTACCATGGAACTGTCACGGTTTGGTATAAAACCAACGGTTTTCCAAAACCGTTATTTTTGTCAGTTCCAAGAAATTGACAGTTCAAATTTTATATTTTTTCAAAAAAAATATTTATTCATACTTTAAAAAGAGAAAGATTCGTTCATACTTCAAAAAGAGATTTTAACATTTCATTTAGTTTATGGGCAAATCCATATGAAAATGATAAATCAATCAAGCATTAAACAAAATGCACAACCAAGCATCACTTCTCACAAAATAAGAATAATAGTCACACCATTTTTTTCTCTCCAATCTAGATTAGACTACATAGATTATATTTTAAGAATTATATTTATGGCTACTATTAACCGGTTTTTCCAACGGTTTACGGTTTGGTATTTGTAGTTCACCATTACCATACCAATATCAACGGTTTTCACAAAATGAAAACCGTGCCATGCCATTAAATAGATGGTACGGTTCGGTTTAGGCCTAAACGGTTTGGAACGGTGCGGTTTTACGGTTTGTACCATGCCATGTACAACCCTAGGTGTATCATCAAATTCTAGGGTTTATTTATTACCATCTCAATCTGGTCAAACACAAAAGAATCAAAGTTCTAGAGTTTTTACCATTTAGTTTCACTCTCAAAAAAAAAAAAAAATCTGAAAGCAAAGAGATTTCGAAAGACGGACGAACAAAAATGCGAATCAAGTCGATGCTGAAGGAAGGCCATAAGCATTTCTCTGGAGTAGATGAAGCTCTGATGACAAACATTGATGCTTGCAAGCAGCTCTCTACTATGACCCGTACCTCTCTTGGTCCCAATGGTAACAAACATTTTTTCATTCTAATCTGTTTCGATTATCAAAACTTTAATTCAAGTGTCAATTTCGCTCTAGGTGTAAAAAATGTGTTTTTTTTTACACAGATTCTTTGACAAAAGAGTTACAGGTTTATTGATGAACCCAATGTATGGTGATCCTTGTTTTTTTTTCCTAATTCCATGATCCAGTTTTAATAACTCATGTAATGATTAAACTCATCCAGTTAGGTTTAGAGAGCACACGATTCATGTTTGTCCCGGACTATCGTTACTGAATTATTAATATTCATGTTATAGCATGCAGCCCGATGTAAAAGAATTGCCGTAATGTATGTTCAGGTATGAAAAAGATGGTCATTAATCATATGGACAAGCTATTTGTCACGAATGATGCTGCGGACCATTGTCAATGAACTTGAGGTTCAGCACCCTGCAGCCAAACTTCTTGTGTTAGCTGCCAAAGCGCAACAGGAGGAGATTGGAGATGGAGCTAACCTCACTATATCATTTGCTGGAGAGCTTCTCCAGAAGGCAGAGGAGTTAATAAGAAAAGGCCTACACCCTAGCGTAATCATCAGCGGGTACACAAGTTGTGGTTATCTTTGTGACACTGTGTTCATATCTTTGTGATATAGTTTTTGGATTATTAATTTCATCTTGCCCTCTGAAACAATTTGATTTGTCCCATGGCGATTTCCAGCTTGAGAATTATGCGAAAACTGAGGAAGCAAAAGTTGAGGAGCTTATCAAGTCTGTTGCTGATTCAGGTGCTAACGTGATTGTCAGTGGAGCAGCAGTTGGAGAAATGGTGTTACATTTCTGTGAACGTTACAAGTAAGAGAACTGTTCGGTTTCGTTGAGTCCTTACTTCATAGTTCATTTCAATGAAATCCAGCCTTTATCACGTGACTCACACAACATCATTTGTTGATTAGTAGGCTACCGGTTTTTACATGAAATTAAGAGTCTATGGGGTTTGTGGACTTTTTTAGTCTGTGCATCCATAATGAACAGCTTGTGGTGGAATATGCTTGCAGTTGCATGATTAGTGGGGTTGAGTAGTCAATAAGTGAACCATTTGCTCTTGTTATTTTATAGCTAGCTGATAGCATGTCCCATTAAAAGTTAAAACCTTTTGGCGGAGGGTTTTGATCCTCTCACATGAATTGATGAATATGAATAGCCAAGCCATTGTGGTTCTTAGATTGAATGAATGGCTTGCTCCTTCACCCATGTACGGGTTTTGATCCTCTCACATAAATTGATGAATTTGAATAGCCAAGCCATTGTGGTTCTTCCTTTTGTACAATAGATTGAATGGCTTGCTCCTTCATCCACGTACTGAAGTGTGTATCTATAGATAGTTCCTTGTATATTCCAATTTGCTGAACCTGTACATCTGCAAGTTCATGCCTAATTTACCAAGCAATTTGTTACGATGAGATTCATTTTTATGCATGTGAAGTGTTTTGGAAATAACCCTGCTGATTCTAATTTTACTACCAGGCTTATGGTTTTGAAAATCAGTTCAAAGTTTGAACTTAGACGGTTTTGCCGTACTACTGGATCAATCGCTCTTGTAAGCCCACTATCATCACCAGATGATTCCAATATGCCCTTGTAGAATTTCCTATAAATTCATGTTTATATACTTGTGGTCTTGGTAACAGTTGAAGCTTAGCCAGCCTAGCCCTGATGATCTTGGACATGCTGATTTAATCACAGTAGAGGAGATTGGCGGTGCTCGGGTATGCTTCTTGCAGTTTGCTGTTGTTTCAGAATTCCTTTGTGTCTTTGTTGGAGATTTTATAAGTTGAATATCTTACTTTTTCATTTGATAGGTCACAGTTGTGAAGAATGAAGAGGGCGGAAACTCTGTAGCCACAGTGGTCTTACGGGGAAGTACTGACAGTATATTGGATGACCTTGAGAGAGCTGTTGACGATGGTGTGAATACCTACAAGGTACTTACTTTATTGCTGAAGATGGAGATATCGTTACTTAACTGAAGAAATCAACTCTGCTACACCTATGCACAGAGTTCTTAAATCTTGATATTAATGCTGTTTTGTTTATCAGGCAATGTGCAGGGACAGCCGCATAGTTCCTGGAGCTGCAGCAACAGAAATTGAATTAGCAAGGCAATTAAAGGAATTTTCTTATAAAGAAGTTGGGTAAGTTTTTTTCTTTTTTTTTCAACCACACTAGAGTTTATATTTTCCTTACAAAAGGGAAAAATTGGTTTACAAAACGAGAAAAAGCCCTTCCTCTTACATCCTCCGGCAATGTAGAAACCAATAGAGGAGGTGTACTATGGAACCTAGGCAGGTAACGAATTGACTAATAAGCGTTGCCTAAAGTTTTTTTTATCTCTCCTCCACCCTCCAGAATACCCTAGAAATGCAGTGATCCTCCCAGTTCTAGGAAGAAAGCGCTGAATACAGTATCGCCAGAAAGCGATAGAATGAATCTTGCTTTATCTTTCTTGGTGGGCGTGTCGGTAGTTAAAATTAATATAAAAACCATTTAGGCGATAGCATGAATATCGCATCATTTTTTTTAAGTCAAAAAATAATATACTAAATTTAGTGGAATCCGTTTTTATTTGATTAATAATAAATTTAATTAAAAAAAATATTATATTAGATATTGTGGATTATTTTAAAACTAATAAACTAAAAAATAAACGATATAACCCCTCCTCCCTCCGTAATGGTCAGGCGACACCGGAAGGGACTGCACATTTCCGTTTCCATTCTCCCGTTCCATAGTGAACAGCCTAACAAACCATTGATTACATAGGCCCTCATTTGCTGGTTTTTTTTGGATAGCTCTAGGGTTCCTCCTCAGGGAATATGCTCCTGGGAGGTTTTTAAAATCTATAGGTCAATGCCTCCACCGCCCCTAGAACCGATGGAATCTCCATTTGGGCAGATGAAATGTCCCTTTTGAGAATAATGGTCCCACACCTAAACTACCAGACCCATCAAAATCAAATAAATTTGCGAGATATTGTTTTTTATTCGGTCAAGAATCCAAGATTGCTAATGGGGGGACGGGATTTGTCCCCCCCTCACCATTCAAGGCAAAATATTTTTGTCTCATATGGGAATAGTGAGATCCCGTCCCCCCATTAGCAGCGATGCAAGAATCACCCAATTATATAGAGAGAAGAAAGAGCGGTGATTTTCAAGCAGTTTGGTTTGGGATCACATCACATGACATATTTGGAACTTTGAAAATGAAGAGTTGAAAATAATTTGATTAATGTACCCTTAAAAATGAGCATTGGCCGTGGGTAGTGGTGTTAAGGAGGAGTTTGATCAATTCAAGAAAGAGATTGGCGAACTAATCCAATTCAAATGAACTAAACAAGGCACAAAGATTTAACCAATTGTCAAACAAAAATGTCAAATGAACCCTCTTTAAACGAGTGTGCATGAAATTGTCATATCATGAAATGGGGATCATGAAATGGACACAATCCAAATCCTTGATATAAGAATGGCAAATTCTTTCAGAGAGCGGGCATGTCCTACCTAAACATCCATGAAACACTAATGGCTTGAGTCCACCTC
>JAJJMA010092108.1:0-10614 GCA_023529015.1 Papaver nudicaule
AACTCTCTCAGAGAAATACCTTCTTCCTAAAGTAAATAGCTTAAACTATACATAGTTCGATAAAACACCACAAGTCTGTAGTTCAACCTCCGTTGAATTACACTTGATCGTCTTCTTCTCCTTTGTTTCCCTCCCTTAAACCAGCCATAATCCTCCTACTGCGACCGAAGCATTGCTGGAACGGTCAGTGTGCCTGATTTAGGCTAGCAGTGTTCGAACTTGATCTTTCGCACTCACATCAAATATCACACATATACACCATTACTCTATTCATTTATCGTTTTAACCGCTTTATTGTTTTTACGTTAAAACAACAGGTCAACAAGTGTTTTAATATTTGTGCAAGTTATGAGGTGACACGAAACAGAAAAATACATATTTAAAAAAAGCATAAATGTACATTATCGCATGCCGTCTATGGCACCAGCAAATCCCTTGTTTATTCATAAGAGATATGAGTTCCACTTTCATACTACATAAGTTTAAGCTGCACACATGAACCCTAAACCCTACCTAAACCCTACGACAAGAACATGTATCTATACAAAATTGATCATACAAGGTCCAATATCGACTAGCCATTCCAACTAGCCATTCCAACATAAGATTATACATTGGGAAATTCTGGAAAAATAATATTCATAAGTTACAAGTTTCTTAGAAAAACGATTTTAACATGAGATTAGAGAGCAACCACACGTTGGAACCACAGGGGGGCTAGGTTTGTCACAGAATACTTGGTTGGCCAAATACAAGAGAATAGAGAGCAACCATTATAAAGTGAGGTAAATAGAACAGAAGAGGCCAAGAATCCAAAAATATTACAAGAAACAAAGCTTAAACGCAGAGAAGAAGAGACACAATTACAGAACACCAAATGTTTAAAATCAAAGGAAAAGAGATAAAACTTACTACTAAGAATTATAATCTTTTCTTAGTTTCATTAAAATAGATGTATCTCATTATACTTATCTGCGCTGTCCCCCTTTGCCAAATTTCACCTTCTGTTTCTCTCTTGCATTTTGTCATAAGGGGATCAGTTTCCTTACTTGGCCATCATGACTTTGACAAACTCCTCATAGTTGATTTGACCATCACCATCTACATCAGCTTCACGAATCATCTCATCAACTTCCTCGTCTGTAAGCTTCTCCCCAAGGTTGGTCATGACGTGGCGCAACTCAGCTGCAGATATGAAACCATTCTGGTCCTTGTCGAACACCCTAAAAGCCTCTTTTAGCTCCTCCTCTGAGTCGGTATCCTTCATTTTCCGAGCCATAAGGTTCAGGAACTCTGGGAAATCGATAGTCCCATTTCCATCAGCGTCAACCTCGTTTATCATGTCCTGAAGCTCTGCTTCTGTAGGGTTCTGACCTAGTGAACGCATGACTGTTCCCAGTTCCTTGGTTGTGATGCAACCTGCATAAGAGTGTTCGTCCAGTATTAATTCTTAATACAAAAGATCTTACTTCATCAGATACAATGTATTGCACAATAGCTAAAACACTAGCTGAATCATTGAACAGTGTCACAAATATGTAACATTGCTTGGAAGAATTAAAACAGTTATCTTTACTTCTCAATCAGACTGAAAGTTAAATTACAGGAGGTTAATTAGATTATCAGATCCTTTCCACAATTTAGAAAGCACTAGCGGATTGAGAGGAACAAACTACAAGTTTACAAACAAAACAAAAAACAATCGTTTCCATGCCACAAACATGTATGCTTGTTTTGGAAATTGACACTTAACACATCTGAAATCTAGAATTATTAGTAATTCTTGGTTATCTACCATCCACAACACACTACAAATAGGGAGGGCATGTTGGTTTCATAGTAGGCAAATATACACATTTTTGAGGTTACATAAAAAACGAACACCATGCTTAAATCGGGTACATGCCTAGGAAAAGAGGTGTCAATGGGTCCTATCGTGTACCCAAAACCGGAACCATTTAGTTTGATCAGTTCCAGGTCCTATTGGTTCCGGATCCGGTTCCTAATTTTATGGACCCAGAACCGCACCCGTTAAAAAAGTCGGGTACTCATCGGGGCCGGGTACTCGTAGGGTAGTAAGAAAACAATAGTTTTTTTTGCCAAAATACATAAATACATTTCATAGTTTTATAAGTTATTCTTTTATTAATGGTCAAAGTAAGTATTAAATTCAACAAAAAAAAAAAAAAAAAAAAAAACCTTAAGTTAAAACTAGACAAATGCCTGAAATTTTAATAGAAACACTCGTGAAATGATAAATAAACGGGTACCCAACGGGTATTACTCGTTTGGACTCGTTAAGTTTCGGATTCAATCAGGTAATAGCCGTCGGGTACCTACATTGCTAATGGGTCCAATATTGTGACCCGGAACCGGACCCATTAATATCGGGTCGGGTTAATTGGGTACCCGTTGACAGAAACAACGATACCATAGAATACATAAGTAGCATAATTCAAAGAACACAGAATTCCTTGGAGTATCGTTTGACGCAAATGACACAATCTGACCCAGATACAGAAGAATAGTATCAATGAAAGTGATATTGTCATATACTTCTAAACACATTCCACAAGTAGATCTTAACATAAGAGTTTTAAGACGATACCCAATTATATTAAATTAAGAATAAATGAATTGAATCACCATTAATCAGATTTGAAATCCACAAAAATATATGTCAAACAAACTCGATCGTGGAAAATAGGAGCAGACCACCACGAGTTAAGATGTTTGGTCTCAATGGCGATTTTTTTATGACCAAAATGAAACAGGTGAAAAATGTAAAGATCCTAAATCAAGAAATTAAAAAGAAAATCTAACCATCTCCATCCTTGTCGAATAAGCTGAAAGCCTCCTTGAATTCAGAGATCTGGTCGTCAGTTAATTGATCAGCCATGATGTTCTTTCTTTCCTCTGTGATACGATAGGAGCAATATCTAAGAAGAACAAGAAGAAGAAGATGGGATCTCTAAAACGTAAATTTTAGAGAAGAGAAATGATAGCTGAGTCTGTGTTATTTTCTCCGGACAACTAGGGTTTTATATTGAACAGAGGAAAAAATAAAGGGGCATATAACGCTTCAATCCCGGAGCTGGGTCGTTTAGCTATCTTTACCTATTTTTAAGTATTTACTTTGCTTTTTTTTTTTTTATAGGAAATTGAGGCAAGCCTCCTTCATTAATCTGTTTCATAAGGTTTACATGGATTTTTCGACGAACAATCAAGATTACAAGCATAACAATTGAATTTAAGCTACCAACATCATCTCTTTGTCGACCACCATAACCATATTCAACTGCCATAAACAAAAGGACCGAGCTAGGTTAAATGGCCATGTTTGGGATGTTTTAAACAAAACCAAACAAGTTAACATAACTGCACAACGGAGACATGTTAGGATCGGCAATTGATCCTTCCATTTCTCAAGGGTTTTCAGTTTTAACTTCAATGGCCATGTTTGGATTGTTAAAAACAATACCAAACAATTTAACCACCCCACACAAAGCAGAGAAGTTAGGATCAACAAATGATCCATCCATTTATCGAAGTATCTAAAGTAACAAACTAAGACTAAATTAAAGTAACAAGCTAAACTAAAGTAACAGGTAACAAACTCGGTTTGAATGTGTCTGCAGTCATCTGAAATAGTGTGAATCGGTCTGTGACGGACTGGAGCGGTCTGGATCGATGCCTGAATCGGTGCCTGAGTATCAGTGATTGCTGTGATTGTTGTGACTGATGTTGTTGTTGTCGTCGATGTAATAGAACCCATGGTAACCCAAATCAAAAACAGATTTAATGATATAAACATAACTGCAAGATAAAGTAAATTCGTACAAACCAGATCTAGCTACTGCTTTAATATTGTCGGAGGAAGATAGGGTTGTTGATGCTTTCGATGATAAAGTTGTTGATGCCAAGTCCGATGTTGTTGTCGTTGTTTTTGCCATTTTCATTCAATCCCATAAGAGAACCACCCAGGGATATTAACTAGACAACAAACACAAACTTAACTGGTTACAAAAATTACACCAAGGAAACCAAAAACGAAATCTTCAAATTCGAAAAAAATAGATCTAGATTTGAAAATAATAATAACAACCTAAAATAAAAACCGCAAGTCTAATTGCAACAACAGAACTAAGGTTATTACTGAAAACAAATGATTCAAGGAAGGATAATCCGACCCCTTATCACCTACAAATCACTATACCTAAGAACAGATCAGAAAAATTAAAATCTAAATCAAAAACAGAAAAGAAAGTGCTGAGAGCGAAAGGGTAGGTAGAGAAGATAGAGAGATTGTGTGTTTGTCGGCTCGGATTTTACCCCCATCGGAGCAAAATCTGGGCCGCCGAGGGTTTACTTCTTTGGGTTTTCTCTTATTTTTCGGAGAGGAGAGAGAGAGTTTTTCTTGGGTCTCATGATTATGGAAGTGATTAAATACAAACCAACCCTTTAAAAAATTTGCCTAATATCATCTTATATGTATTGGTTTGGGAGTGACTAAATACAATCCATCATTTGATTAAATACAACCCTTACTTACAAACTAGTTGGTGATATCACCATAAGTATAGAAGGTAATGGAAACCCACCATCATCCTTGCCAACTCTAACGATATTTACTCTGTTTCGATTTCTTTTGCTCGATGACAATCAAAAAACCATTCTCAAGTTCCAACCCTAAGAAGTTGAGCAATTGGGGTTTTCAAACGGAATTCCCCAAAATTGAACTCCTCTTAATCAATCCTCTTAATCAGTCCAACACAAAAAGTTACAAATCTAGTTACGTGTACAAAATTCTAGTAATCTTATTCATAATTAAATCTTCTTATATAAATATATACCAATAATATTTATAAAACAAATTAACTAATTATATCAAGAATTCTAATTTTATTTCTTTATAGGATCCATGGATCTCAGTTCTCAAAAATTACATGTAAGATGATCTTGTTCCGGTACATGACAATAATGATGACAATTAGGCCATATCAGAAAACTGATAATTATATTAAGGATTAATAGGTTTCACTACAAGAAAAGTGGGTTTTAGTGGCAAATTTTTGCGTCACCAAAATCAATTTTTTCTCCACTAAAGATATTCAGAGGCGAATTTTTTTTCATCACCTATAGTGAAACACGAAAAGTATTTAATGACGACCTTAAGAAAATGTCACTAAATTTTTCCAATTAGCAACAATAAATTTATTGACACCAAAATGTCTTTTAGCGAGGAAATAAATTTGACACCGTACAGTAATATAGTGACCTGCTATTTTGTCACTATTGCTACTTATGGTGAGGAATTTTTTTTGTCACCGTAAATTCTTTTGGCAGCAACATTTGTTAGCCTCGAAAAAAGTTTTAGTGAGGAAATAAATTCGCCACTTTAAACACTTTTGGCAACAAAATTTGTTCGTCCCAAATAAAAATTACAGTGACGGAAAAAAATTGTCACTTTAAACAATTTTAGCAACGAAATTTGTTCGTCATAGAAAAAGTTATAGTAACGAAATAATTTTGTCACCTAATATAAATTAGCAGCGAATAAATTTCATCTCAAAATACGAAACCAATGACGATTGATTTTTGTCAATAAAAATTCTTTTAACAACAAACAAGAATTGTCTCGAAAACCAGATTTTAGTAACGGTAAAAATTATCACCAAAACAGTTTTATAGCAAAAAATATGTTGCCTCTATACGGTTTTTGAGACGAATATCATCGTCTCCGAAATAATTTTACATACAGAATCATCCACCTCACTTTCGTCTCAATAGCTATTTCTTAACAAAATAAGTTTGTCCCAATATATTTTAACATAATTTTAAATTAGTCCCCAAAAATTATTTAATGACTAATCTTGATTATCACCAAATCATTCTTAACATATTTATTACACCAAAATATAAAAAACATTTAAATAAATAACACTAATTAAATAAAATAAAAAAAAATTATTGAAAAATATATTTTTTAGAACAAAACCAAATATTAAAACCAAGACCACATGTCTACCAAAAGACATTAACGGAAATCTAAAACATAAAACACTTAATAAATTAAAAGTCTACGAATCTAGTCTTCAATTTGCGGTTGTTTCACCATTGGTTGTTGCTTGAGCAGAGCTAACATTGACGGAGGCGAATCGACGGAAAACATTTAGTTGTTCACTGATCATGTCTTGTAGTTCCTTAATCGTTTCATTTTGTTTAAGGATTTGCTCCTGCTGAGCTAAGAGTTGATCTGCCTGTTTTTTAATCATCTCATGAAGTTCTCCACCATTGAAATCAATATCAGATGAGGCACATCGTCGTTTTCGCTTTTTCTTTAAAGCTTGAGCACAAACTTGTGCCTCAGTGAGCGGTGTAGCTCCCTCTTCAGTGCCTAGCTGCAACAACTCATTGATTTTATCCTGCATAACCAGATATACAATAATGAATACTAATAAATTATGATGTGTACCAAAACCAAATTAGTAGAAAGATTGATACAACAACTCATTTATTGACCTGTTAACCTATTAGTTTAAACCGAGACAACAAAAACGAAACATTAATACTATAATATGGATTGAAATATAGCTAAATAAACCTGTTTTAGTAAATAGTTTGTGCTTGTTTTTAGTAAAATTGAGTATTTCTGGTACATTGTCTGTGCTAGTTCTTAGTTTCCTGACTTGTCTTTGCAGGTTTGAATTGTTAATTGGTTGTGGTAGATAACCAGTCTTGTTGTTGTAGTGTCTATTATTGTTAATTGGTTGTGGTAAATAACCAATTCTGTCTCTTGATGCAGGGCATTTGTAAAATCAGGGCAGTAGTTCTGAGGAGTTTGATAACTCTAGCCTTAGCACTTCTACTGTTGTAAGTTTATAATCATTTACAGATACCATGGTAAGTAGTTGTTTACCTCTGGAATTGGGTTATGAGTCGATTCATGCATGTAAATGTGATTGTGCTTTCTACTGGAAGGAATATAAGGACATGGATTCTTGTCCAGTATGCAATGAGCCTAGGTACAAAATCAATGATGGTTAAGGTAAGAACATTCCACTTGAGGTGCGTTATTTTCCGTTGTTACCAAGACTGCAGAGTTTGTTTTCGTCAAAACACACATATGATGACATGACATGGCAAAAAAACAAACGTGCCGAAACAGAAGGTGTTCTAAGGCATCCAGTTGATGCTTAAGCATGGAAAGATTTTGATGTGCGGTATCCAGAGTTTGCAGCAAAATTTTATAATGTGAGGTTGGGTCATTCTACCGATGCTTTCAATCCCTTTGGAAATATGAGCAATGCGTATAGCATGTGGCTCGTGGTATAGAGTAACATTAGCAGTATTTTATTTACTTAAAAATAATTGGCTAGTTTGATAATATTTTCACGTAATTTCGTTTTGAATATTTTTTTTTATGTTTTTGTCATAACTAAAATTTATTTTTATATTGTATATATTAAATAGATACTTGCATCTATTTTTCTATATTGCATGTGTGTATATTATGTTACGACTTTCAGACAACTCATTGATAAATATTAAAGCGATAAAACATTGATCGTTGCTGGTGTTTTTGTTTTTTCGAGACGATCAAAAAGGGACGCCATAAAACAATTTGCTGCAAAACTGACCAATTGTCCTTTAAAATAAAAATACCAGCAAACTTTATTTCGTCATCATAGATTTGATTTGTGACAAATTATCTTGCCAGTATAACTTTTTTATGTAGCAAAATTTATAAATTGTCACGAAAAACGATTCACTGTCCATTTTTTAATTCTGTCACCAAAGAATAAAGGGCGACGGATCTATTTTGCTAATATAACTTTTTTTTTTTGTAACAAAAATTATCGTTCGTCGCAAAAAAAGATTTACTGTCAATTTTTTAACATCGTCACAAGAAAATAAACGGTGACAAATCAATTTTGTCAGTATAACTTTTCTTTTGTAACATAAATTATCAATAGTCACGAAAAAAATATTTACTGTCAATTTTTTAACATCGTCACAAGAAAATAAAGGGTGATGATTTTTTTTTGCCGCTACAACTTTTCTTTTCGTAACAACAGTTATTAGTCGTCACGAAAAAAGATTTACCGTCAATATTTTAATATCGTCACAAGAGAATAAATGGTGACGATTTGTTTTGCCACTATAAATATTGTTTTTGGTAACAAAAGTTATTAGTCTTCACGGAAAAAGATTTGCTGTCAATTTTTTAATATCGTCACAAGAAAATAAACAGTGACAAAAAAATATTATCACAAAAATTTTATCAGTGACTAAACATTAATTTGTCTCTAAATATTGTCATTAAAAAAAAATTTAACAACTAAATTTTAGTTTTGCCACAAAATCCATAATAATAGTGACATTTTTTCTTTTTGTCACAGTAACTAGATTTTGGTGACGAAATCTTCTTCGACGCCAAAAGAATCGCCGCTAAAGGCCAGTTTTCTTGTAGTGTTTATATCAATTAAATTAAAAACCTAGGAACGAGGAAGGAAAAAGAACGAACTAAAAACAAGAAGGGCTGACAGTGGTTGGTTTCATCACCCGTGTAATATTGGTCTACAAAAATTTTAGTTTTTGGAATGAGTTGTATTTAATCAAATGATAGGTTGTATTTAGTCATTCCCTTTGGTTTTGTTCCAAATAACTGTAAGTAAAACCTCGATAACAACAGCAACATCAGTAACCTCGATAAATAAATATTCATTTACCGATAAATAAATAATAAATAATATGTATATATATATTTCATTATCGATAAATAAAACCTCGCAAAACGATTTTTTTCCGGTCCCGAAAGCATTCATTTATCGAGGTTACTGATTTCATCTCAAGATCCACATTCTGTGGTGGCGTTCACCCTCTTTTGTATTAGGGGTGTAACCGAATAATTGCGTCTGATTGGCAGAAAATTGAGTTTAGATTAATACACAGTGTTTACATTAAAATCTAGCACCGTTAAGTTTAGGGCCAAATTGTCCATTGGATTTTTTTAACTCAAAAAATTAAATTAAAAAAAATTCTTTATTAATCAAAAGGTAATAATTTTATTAATCGGATACAAGAATTAGGTGGAAGCCTATCAACAAGCTGCGCTCCAATCCCTTTTTGAACAACAACCCCAATCCAATGGAAAAGAAAATCCCCATAGGACGGATTTTTTAATTGGATGGATTTTTTTTAATTGGACAAAAAAAAAAAAAATTGGACGGATTTTTTAAAATTAAGAAAAAACATTTTTAAAAATTGGAAAAAAAAAAAACAAACCGAATTTATAAATATAAATTGGAAATATACAACAATTGTGATCAATATCGAAATATTTTTAGACACCGTCAAAAGACAATATATGCAGATACTTCACAAAAAAAAATGAGTATTTGAGGAATAATATTTAGGGATAATTAATTGTGATCAATATGGAAATATTTTTATACACCGTCAATAGACAATATATGCAGATACTTCACTATATATATATATATATTGAGTATTTGAGGAATAATATTTAGGGATAATTAATTGTGATCAATATGGAAATATTTTTATATACCGTCAAAAGACAATATATGCAGATACAAAAAAAAAAAATAAAAATAAAAATAAAAAATAAAAAAAATAATTGAGGAATAATATTTAGGGATAATTTTGAGTTGCAGGTTCTATACATGGAATGTTATTTGAGGTGGTTCAATATGGTTTTTTTCCGCTATATAAACCCTGCCTAGGCATGATGAATGGGTATTGGTTTTGCAGTGGAGCTCGGCAGAGGTATGTTACTGATTGTTGGGGTTGTAACTGGGTTATTGATTGTGGAAATATATATATGTTTGTCCCTATAGCTATTTCTGCTCAACCACAACAACACCAACACACTGTTTTCAACACCAACAACCCAATATCAAGTTTCAAATCAAAATTAAGTTTGGGTTTTGTTTTAAATACTGTAGTGATTTATTGAGTCTTCAATTTATAATGTTTGGTTTTTTTCTTCTGGGGTTTAAGGTTGAATTGTTGTGGTGGAGAACGTCTCATTCATCTGCTCAAATCTCTCAATAGGTTACCAGTTGTGTAGTTGTTGACATCCTTATTTCTGCTTATAACGTGTTTGATGGGACTCACAGAGACTATTTTGTGTAATGGGGAGATATAGTGGGTAATACCTTCTAGAAGGAGTATTGCCTATTGCGAGATCATACCCAATAACTACAGATCTTAAGCTTTGACAGTATTATACATAGATGACTCGGAACGAAAAGCAACACAAAATTTTGGTCTTCTTCTGCAGTTTCTACACTTCTATAGATGGATATGCATGAACCTGTCAATTACCCATGGATTGTATTTTGGTAGTTTGGGTTTAAATGGCTTTGATATAGTTTCTTTTTGCATTCAACCTGCAATCCATAAATGTATACTTTATT
Source organism: Papaver nudicaule (assembly GCA_023529015.1). Taxonomy (NCBI): domain Eukaryota; kingdom Viridiplantae; phylum Streptophyta; class Magnoliopsida; order Ranunculales; family Papaveraceae; genus Papaver; species Papaver nudicaule. The sequence continues at coordinate 10,446 of JAJJMA010092108.1, forward strand.
GGTTTTGTGTAGTGATGCAGGAAAACAGTGGAGCACTCCAAATGGTTGCGTGAAAGTGATCTAGCTTGGCTCTTTGGGTGACGTGTACCATTGTCTGCATTCAAATGCAAGCTGATATTCATGATTTGTTTCGGGTAATCATTTGAATGTAGCAAAAGCTTTTAGCTTT
>JAJJMA010092122.1:0-14996 GCA_023529015.1 Papaver nudicaule
AAGATATTAATTAATGTAATTGCAATTTAATTTTGCATGCATGACTCACATAATATAGGAAACTAAATTATGGGTTTGACTTGTACATGAAAGAAGGAGGTGGAGCGGTGAACAAAAGTTAGGAATAAAATTAGGAGAGTAATTATTTTATATAATTAATATGACAGAGTAAAGATTGACCAAAATTAATTCGGAAGTTGGACTATAAAATATATAAACAAAACGTGTTTAAATGAGATTAATTAGTTAGCATTTATCATCTTGCCTCGTGTCACAATTTGATTGATTGTTGACTTAATTAATAGAGGTTATTTCTTTTTTTGCTAATTATTTGATAATTAAGATTTAATCAATTAATTAATTTGATTTTTTTTTTTTTTTTTTTGAAGGTAATTAATTAATTTGTCGATTTGCTATTGGTCCTAACAGTCTTTTTGTTTGATTCTTTCATTTGGGCCCATATGTATATCAGGTCGAGTTTAATAGTTGGCCTTTAATATTTACGAGTATATGCTAAAGTTTGTAAAACAAAATAAGAAAAGAAAAGGGAAAACCTCATTGCGAATTTGTCCACCCCCCTATACCGGGGTGGAACAAAAACGGCCATAGTTATTGGCCCACGTCATCAAATCCTGGGTGAATCTGGTTTCCGTTTTTTTTTTTTTTTTTTTTTTTTTTTTGGGTTATGTTTTCTGCTCCATATGGTTCATTCATATTTCTTCGTCAACAGGATGTTCATTCAATCTTAAACTACTGGAATATTTTACAAGAATTCACAATCCAAGAGATGATACAAAAAACATGCATCTCTACTTAACAACCATTATTAGACGTAAAAGCAAAACAACAAACCTTACATGACGGACTCAAAATGCTAAGAACTGTAGCTTTGTTTTGCAGTCTCAAGCAATGAGAAATGTTAGAAACAATACATATGTAATCAATTGAGAACAGGATCTTCAACATAGATTTGAAAATGTAATCCTTCTTTCATTGATACTCAACAACAGAGTTGTAGCACTACACAGTAATTAAAAAGAAAAACAGACTAACTTGATGTCCAAATCCAAACCAGACCTTAACTTGTTGTCGAATTCCAAATCCAGCTTAGACCCATTGTTTCTATGCTTGGTAATTGAACCAATTACCAACCAGATCGACGGTTACCCCTGTTTTAGCCTAGTTCAGTCCCTTTTTTTCACTCAAGCCTCAAGTCCAACACCTTGTATGCATTTTGCCTGTTAAAATGATTTGAGGTTGTTGTGTATGTTCTTAGTCCATTTAATCTCCTTCCCTGCACTAAATTCACATTCATACCCAAGCATCAATGTTTGATCTTGTACTACTTAGTCATACCCAAACCTACACAATTTCAAGTCATTCTTCACTTGCTCGAGGACTTGAAAAAATCTATCATGTTACACTTTATATTTCTCTCACTCACACACATGAGTTCAATCTTACTGTTTAATGTAGTGAACATACATAATTTGGTTAAAAATTGATGCTTGGGTTGTAGGATCTCAACAAAAACAGGGAGACATAAGAGACGTTTTCGTTTTTTCTCGCTTAAAAACACAGAAACAGAGAAAAGGAAATTAGTTATTGGAGAGAGAAATAAACGAAAAAGAAAAAAATAAAGAAAAAAAAAAGAAAACCGAAAACCAGATTCACTCAGGATTTGATGACGTGGGCCAATAACTATGGCCGTTTTTGTTCCACCCCGGTATAGGGGGGTGGACAAATTCGCACTGGGAAAACCTGGTTCAGCCGTCGTAGAAAAAAAAGTTTTAGGTCTTTCATTCTTTTAAAACTTTCATGAAGGATTAACGGGATTTAGCCTAGAAGAGATAAGGCGATTATGATGAGTTTTTATTGTTCATATCGGTCGTGGTAGCGATTGAGGTAGGCGCAACACCAACTCTTAAAAGATTTCTTAAACATTTTTAAAGTTATTGATTCATGATGATTGTTTGATATACTATTAGAAGATATTTGCTAATCTACCGGATGAATTACAACACAACCAGAGATCTAAAATTCGTATGAGAGGAGAAGGAATTCCATTTCTTTATTACCCTTTTACCAACACAGGAGACATACATATATATATATATATATATATAGGTTATCAAAAACCCATTTAACATGACAGGTGGTTAGATAAGTCTAACCAACAGGTGCTTGTAAGCACCGATGACATTGTGTTAGTGTTATCACAACTGGTGACTCATGATATAGATGTTACCCATGTGGACAGCCACATAATAATCATGCCACCTCATGATTTATAACACTCCCCCTTGGATGTCCATCAAAATATAACTGCCTCGCTAAATACTTCCCCAGAAAATATCTTTAGGATAAAGATTGATCGAAGAAAATGAGTACAATTCCGAGCACGAGGATAGTCGTCGCGAATCTTCATTTTCGTCAAAGCTGCACCAGGAAAACCACTCGGGATAAAACCTGTGCTCCTGTGTCAGGAAAAACCACTTGGGATAAAACCCAGACACTTCAAACTTTGCAAAGATGTTGTTCAACTCGCATATGCTGGCTCATCAAAACCATACCAGGAAAAACCCAGAGGGAAAAACCTGAACCAAATGAAAAAGATGTGGAATGCGAATCATTTGGTAATCTGAATTCTGCAGGAATTCTCCTCTTAGAATGACTACTACTCTAAGAGTATTGCTCCATTAAAAACCCCGTCAGGAAAAACCAATATGGCCAAAACCTGAACGTTGGGAAAACATAAGCATTATTTCCGATAAGCTTAGAATAACGTTGGGTGCGCCTATGCCTCGTTAAAACCTTGTCTGGAAAAACCCGATAGGACAAAACCAGAAAGAAGGAAAAAGAGTACAATATCCAAAATCTTGGATAGCGCTAGACTCGCATAAGTTGCCTCATTAAAACCTCGACAAGAAAAAACCCAATGGGACAAAACCTTGAAAAAGGAAAAAGAGTGCAATGCGTAAAATCCAAAATATCCAATATTCATAGCCTTGAATGGATTTACTCCCCCTGAAGGGGAATCATCTCAGTTGATCCGATTTGTAGGGCGCCAAAAAAATGCGATAGGCAGATCCCAAAGCATCGTTTAGAAAAATTGTTGTCAGCAGAGGCTTCCATGTAGCTCCTTTGTTTATGAACTCACGTTGAACTTCCTTTGCGCAATTTCTCGATGACTGAATTGCTGGATCTCACTCTCACATTTATTCTATATTAGCTCCAATCAAGTGAAGTTTTGTTTAACAAGATCATTATAGAATATTGTTTTGCCCTTACAAATCTGCAGAAAACTAAAACTGAAATGTATTATTAGTTCTTCTCTGTGGGAGAGATTTAATGATACAAAATCAAATTTAACGGTACCACGAAGATAATCTTCGGACCAATGTCTCTGTAATAGTGTTGAATAAATCAAGGCTATCAAAATTATCGCAAGCCAAATGATATGGATAGCTTATTTCAGCTATTACACTTCTCTGTGTAATACAGAGCACATAGTGTATCATCTCCTTAATTTACTAAGATGAAATCTTGTCATTTTCAAAATGACGGAGCACACAATTCAAATTGTGTAGCTGCTTCATTTAAAGATGTCAAGACTATTTAAGCCGATATAATGAACAAACTGTTACAATGCCCAATAACATATTGAGGTATCGTTTCTGAGATTATGTATCTCAAACTCTCCCGATAAGCATACTTAGCTTACGAGGCTTTTCAGAAGCCTAAAATGAAGTTATCCTCGATAACAAACAATCATCTCTTAACTAGACATATAAAATTGGCAAGTCAGAGTTTCTTTCAAAATCTATATCAATATAGATAGACAATAATTACAAATGCTAGATGAATGTCGAGTTCTTCAAGTCTACCAGACAGTCTAACAAAGTATTTTGTGGAAACTTGTTGCCAAGAGTGGCAATGTATAACAAACAACAATGTTTCGCACATTGCCTCTTCTAACACCTATTAACAACCAACTAGGTTAACAACTTTAGGTGTGAAGAGTGGCGCCATACAACTAGCGACTTTGTTTCCCTCAGTACATTCCCTAACAGACTACCATTTGCAACCAACTGGGTTCACATTTATAGGTGTCGGGACTACTTGTCTAAAATGCATTGTGAGAGATCGATTTAATATGGATGATTTTATCCATATCAGCCAATCACAGACCTTGTCGATTTTCCTTTGCTATTTCCTAACAAAAGGGTTTCCAATTTCAGTAGCTACTCTGAAAATTTATCGACATCTAGTCACTAACGATCTTCACATAATTCTCTGGAATATATGGATTTTCTAATCCATTGGTACCAGATTTCTTTGTATAGATATCCTCCTCTTTAGGAAATATAAATACAACTCAGAGAATATGGATCGTAATTGGATAGCCTCATCTGGAGCACTACCTGCGTCCTCAACTGGAGCACTACAACTTGATATATTGGCTTTCCTCATATAAGAGGCATTAATTTTATCGTCAATGCCTTAGGCGTTATCTTAGACGAAACAATCGCTGCTATTTTCACGGCTTGCCTTGCAAGGACGTTAACTTGTGTCGGAAGTTTCAAGCAAGCTTACTCTTCCCAAACATGGCAATAGAGTAATCTCCAACACCTTTAAACTTTAATTGGCGTGAGAATTTAGATGAGAAAAACTGGTCTTTACCAGCATCGTCGACGATTTACTCCCCCTGTTGGCAGGATAACTATCTCATCAACATAAAATTTCATTTCCGTATTTTCTACTCATCTAGGTAGAAACTGGATGCTGAAAATCATTACAAGTCGCCTTAACTGTTAAATCCTCATAAAAGCAATCCAGGAGAAACACTATACAGGTTTCTCTTTTCCAATGTGCAACTGGCACAAAACTAGAAACTTACAATTTACAATAACTATACAAAATAAAGTAAAACATTTACTTAAATATAAATATAAACTAGAAAATAAGGTAAGTGCAATTCGTTTGGTAAAATTGAAAACCAAAACTCTCAGAATCGACGAAAATATCATTTTCTTTAAAATGAATATTTAGTGACATACAAACATTTTACATGTTAACTTAACTCGATATCAGTTTCACACCCTTTCGGAGGCGACCGATAGAACTTAAGCAATAATTTACTACACTTCAAGTGCACAAACATTGTCAATTTTATATCACAGAGCTCTACTAGGCTCCAATAATGTTTATTCAAACATCTAATTTGCTTTCGATTACGCATTTCTCCACTTCTGGTGGTACGATTTATATCGAAAATTTTGGATCATAAATTTACCTTAAATTATGATGATTAAAATTTGTCCGGCTGGGACACTACGACGACAATGATTTATCCAACATGGACATCAGTCCAGGCATATACCATTCAGGTAAAATGCGTCTAATATCTAGCAGATGATATTAGCATATTCTAAAGCTTTGGACACCCCAGTTTCAACATCGGTCTTTACCGATGAGAATCAAGTCGCTTACCTAGCGGCATTTGTCTTCCTTCAAAGACAAAGAAAATTTCTAGCAGAAAACTGCAAGTCTGCATATTCTACAATTTTATAGAAATGTTGGGTGTTATAGCAACTGAAGATACTATGATGTACACATCCATAAAGAGTAGCACCAAGAAAGTCTCATTAACTTGAGACCGGCAAGTACTAGTAACACTACATAAAAATACAAAATTTCAAAATTATAAAAATTAACTCTACCGGAGCAGCTATGAGTTGCCAATAGTATAAACGGTAGTCATCTGGACTAGAACCTTTATATCTACACAAAATGGTAATACCAACTCTACTGGAGCCATTTACTATCAGGTGGTACCAGATATAATACACCCATCAGCTTGGATAAAACTTCATACTATCGATTTATGTCTACATAGTATTACAATGATACGGCTCCAAGATTTCCATAAAAATCAACCTTGATCACGTAATATTAACTCTTCCAGAGGAGCAAATATACTTGACAATTACAGAAGGTAGTCAACTGGACTCCACCTTGTCATCTTAATTTGCTTCATAGACAATAAAGGTAAAGCAACAACATTCAGTGACAAGTCCAGTAGGCATCTCCTAAATAACCATACTTGTGGAGGAGCTCTTCTAGGCTCTAACTTGAACTTGTTCATACTTGCGAAAGAACTCCACAAGAGTAGTTAACATATTACGTTAACTTGCAAAAAGGTGTGTTGTCAACTGGACTTGCACATTTTCACCGTTAAGCAAAATAGATGAATCGCACTTTAAATTAAAAGCATAGGTGAAAAGTAAAACATCAGCTGGATGTAGTGAGAATCCCTCACTAGATTAAAACACAACAGTAGCAACACAACTATGCGCTAGCAAACGGATACCAATACATGCCGATGCAACTGGTATCGGCTTACTAATTTTTAACCTACATGAGCTCATCTAGGCTCCTGACATGCTCAACAAGGCATATCAATACATATACGGAGTACTTCGTAATCCTCCTGGTTGCACATAGGGTGATAATTTTCCACCACAGAACCATGTTCATTTCCTTAATTACCCAAAAGTTACAATTGCATTTGCTTCCGGCACTAGTGCAATCACAGTAAAATTCACCAGTTTCATCTGTCGTAAAATAGATAAGATTAGCTCTAAATCTCCTACAAAACGCTGCTCTCATATTGCTACTACAGTAGCACTTGTGAGGTGCGAAAAACGAACATCATAGAGAACGTCATACTAACTGTACATAGTATTTGGCTAAATTCAGATGCCATACACAACCATCTGCAGGTGATTGTAATTTCTCTTTTGAAACGAAACTATAAAATCAAGGGGTGCTAATCATAGTTCATTTTGTCATGGCAGAAGAAAAGTACTACCAGTACTCGTGCCATACCGTTGTTAATGCACTCACATGATTTTAGTCATGTGATGTCAACATCTATTAGTATCTACAATCTTATATGAACTCAGGTAAATATAAATTAACTCAAATTTACCAATCATACTACCTTTTCAGATTAATAGAAACCCATGCCTCAAGATGAATAGGTTCTGAGTACTTTCCGTTTCCAAGATCCAACATCAGTGATAAGCAAGTGAGACATTTTAACATACAAGTTATATACAGCAACAACTAAATAGCTAAAAGAGAATTGAAAAGAGATATCATTCTCCATTATTCTGTGTCTGTATCGTTGTATTTCTTAGTTATCCAGTAGTCGATAATCCGAACGACTCAGAGCACTTCGTGCTGATAACGTAGAAGATATTTGCTAATCTACCGGATGAATTACAACACAACCAGAGATCTAAAATTCGTATGAGAGGTGAAGGAATTCCATTTCTTTATTACCCTTTTACCACAGGAGACATACATATATATAGGTTATCAAAAACCCATTTAACATGACAGGTGGTTAGATAAGTCTAACCAACGGGTGCTTGTAAGCACCGATGACATTGTGTTAGTGTTATCACAACCTGGGTTGCACGGACTCGGACGCGGAAACGCGGACACGACACGACACGACACGGATGCGGACACGAGTGAGGTCTCAAAAATGTAGGACGCGGACACGTTTATATATTTAGTAAATATAAAATTTAAATATACTAATGTATGAAATTAATGCTAGGAGAAGTAGTATAAAATGTTGAAAAGAACAACAAATTTATTAGAAAGTGTAGGAATGCATACATAGTATATACAACCTACACACAAAAGCATGCATGGTCTAATGGTTAAGCTCCTTAGGTGGGATTATGACATTGAGAGTTTGAATCTCAAGGGAGAACAATATTTTTGTACTAAATTATCACTTTAAAGTAGAGAGTTGACTGGGTTGACTGAGTTGACCGCGTCGTGGGTGTGTCGTGTGCGCGTCTGTATCCGACACTAGTCTGACGCGGACACGGGCCCAAAATCGGCGCGTCTGTGCAACCCAGATCACAACTGGTGACTCATGATATAGATGTTACCCATGTGGACAGCCACATAATAATCATGCCACCTCATGATTTATAACAACTATGTATATATATGATTGTGAGACAGTTGTGTTCTCAAAACCTCCATGATTTGGATACAGTTGTCCATGAGATGGGTGTGATCTCTAAAGAACTCTTTTATTTGGATACAAGTTATCCCTGGGAACGGATGTGATTCCCTAAACCTGTGCAGGGTTGGCTCCGGTTGTGTGAGCAAGCTCCGGTTGTGTGAGCGGTTTGAATGATTTTAATGCTTTATAACATGATGTGGTTTATACATGTTGTGGAATGGATCATGAATGTTTTTCTTGAAAGAGTTGTAAAATGTTTTGTTGCTTCTTACCTATTGAGTGTAACAACTCACGTCGTTCAATGACACCAATTCCATATTATAATGCGTATCAAGGAGATGACCATCGGGGAGTTAGAGAATGATGTTATATTTTAATTAGTCGTTTAGATATAATAAATCTAAGTCTCAAAGCTGTAAAAGAATTGTGTATTAGGTTGAGTTGACTAATTTTATCTTTAATTTCGTAATAGTTTTTCATGATATTCTTTCTGTGTTAACTTAAAAACATGTGTAGAAATGTTGGTGTCAAATATTATAATTTTCCAGTTAGCAAATGTATTTTAAAAAGAATTAATAGTAGTTATGTTCTTCATGTAGGGTTTCTGAAAATTTCAATTGAATCTCATAGATAGTGTTTTTAAGCAATGGTACATGTTCCTTTTGATAAAGATGTCTTCTGAGAAATGATAGAACTTTTCGTTGTCTTTCTAAAAGGCTAAAGTTTGTTTGATCTATACTTGTAAAAGATTTAATATGATTTTTACAAAACAGACTATCACAATTTAGTCTTTCTGCTGTGTTGGTCAACTGTACGTTTTTAATGTGGCCAAAAAGTAGTAAACTTCATTATATAAAATTAATATAAATTCATTTACGACGTAATTATCAGTTAGAAGTTAAACTATATAATTATATTAAATTATGAAGCTCGCATGATGATCTTAAAATTCTAGGAGTACACCTTGTTCAGTTTTACAAATTGTTGTGGAAACCAATGTTTGAACTAATTCTCATGTCTTTAACGGTTGTGATATTTTTATTCTATAAATGAATTGTAATATGCTTCTGCTAGGTTTAAACTCCATGGAAATGAACGGTTAGATTTTCATAAACAAAATTTTAAGTTCCGCTGAGATAGAATTGATATTGCCCAAATAAATAACTTAATAGGCTTGGGCTTTGTTAGCAGGGCTTTGGCTATGATATTAATGTGGCACTCCGGGTTTCGCCTGGCTCGAAAATCGGGGTGTTACAATTCGGTATCAGAGCCGACGACGGTTCACCTGTCGAGGGTGGGGGAGTACGCTGGACGGGTTGTGCGCCAGGTAGCTTGTCTCATGACGAGCAGGGAACGTCGGAGATCTGGGCTTGAAAAATATATTTCGGAGCCGGGGACGGCTCCAATTTAAAGGTGGTGGTATTGTAATACCCCGATTCGGCGGTGGTTGGCCGAACGATGGAATATACGTATGGTTTCTCCTTTCATAACACCGAGGCCTTTTCAAGCATAATTAACTCAGCAGTTGGAAAAAACTCTGTAGTTAAGCGTGCTTGGGCGGGAGTAGTCCAGGGATGGGCGACCTCCCGGGAAGTTGCTGCAGGATGAACGCACCAGTGCCCGTTGAGAACCCCACACTGTCGGATGACCGCAGTGGCTAAGTGGGGACAGTATCGGTTGAGGGACGGGTCGTTACAGATGGTATCAGAGCCGACGACGGTTCACCTGTCGAGGGTGGGACAGTACGCTGGACGGGTTGTGTGCCAGGTAGCTCGTCTCATGAGGGGCAGGGAACGTCGGAGATCTGGGGCTTGAAAAATATATTCTGGAGCCGATGACGGCTCCAATTTAAAGGTGGTGGTATTGTATTGTAATACCCCGATTCGGCAGGTAGGGTTCGCCGAATGGAATATACGTAGTGGTTTGTCCTTCCTAATACCGAGGCATTTTCAAGCATAATTAACTCAGTAGTTGGAAAAAACTCTGTAGTTAAGCGTGGAGGGACGGGTCGTTACAGTAGGAGTTATGACTTTATGGAAATTCTTCTATTCTACTTTCTCTATTCTTTCGAAATATAGTCGACTACTTTAGTAGTGATCATAGCGATTGAGATCGTATTCTTGTCTAACATGTCCTTGTGTCATGCCTAGTATTTGTTCCCACAAATGCTATGAGTACAAGAATGAATGAGATAGATTCGATATCATTGTCCATTGCAATGGTTTGCTTGCAAATCATTAGTTGGATATGGGTGAATCTAAAGGAGTACTCTTGAGCAAGAGTCCATGGATTACAGCTGAGGACGTACACACGTCTAAGTCTTGGCTAAGCCCAGAACTTCCAGCGGAATCCAAGTTTGGCCAAATCTGAATGGCGGACGGTTCACGAACGAGTACGCAAACCAGAAACTCGGATTTCTCCTGAGTTCCAAAGTGACTGAACATTTCGCGAACCTATGCGAACCTAAGCTTCGGTTACTTTGACTGGTATTCAGATTAAGTGAATATTCTTCCAGAATTTCACTTGGGTTAAACTCTAAACTCCTTTATCTCTTAGGTGGACTTGTATATCACATAATATCTTTTGCAGTCCATCTAACGATCCTCAATGAGTCAATAAGATAAAGATTATCTCAGGTCTGTTGGATTCTATCTTGAAGTGTTTTTGAGCTAACAAAACACTTGGCAGATAAACTTAAAAATAATTCCAATTGAGATAGAGACAAATTGGGCATAGCTTGAAGTAGATTTCCGTATGACCTGGAGCAATCCGAAGGAAGTCAACTTGTGTATGATAAACTGATAGAGGACAGTTAGATCATACGTCAACAATTAGGTTGCAAAGCCAGTATTGCTGACACAAGCCTTTGACAGCGGTCAAAGCAACTCCTAGGCATGTAAAGGACGTCAGCTGGGGGAATCAAGTGCGTGATGATATGTGGGGGATCTAGAGACGTAAGGAGTGCGACAGTAGCCAATTCGCTTGGAGGGCTTGAGTTGGTCTTTGTTACATCCCAGACCGAAGTCTTATAGTAGGGTAGCGTTTGTAGTCAGTTTGTACTGGGCGGTGTTCAATCTGGACGAGGTCCCGAGGTTTTTCTGCAAGGCAGTTTCCTCGTTAAAAAAACGTTCTGGTGTCTTGTGTGCTTTTCCTTTCTGCAATTATATAAACTCTGACATATAATTAAAAGCAAACACAAGAAGTACGTTATCCATAACCGTAGAGTTTACTCCAAAGATTCATCTTTGTCGAGTTGATCCCTAGATCACAACTCCGGTTATCTAGGTTTGGATATTGATTTTTGAGATCGTCCAAACCTAACCATAAGACTCACGAGCCCAAAAGAAAAGTTGGTCGTATTTCGGTACCCCTCATTTTTCAAACGCTCTTATCTTATCCTTGTCAGATACCGCTGTGCCTACTTCGCTGCACAATTTTCTCCATCTTTGAATTAAACTTTTGTACGTCTCCGATGGTCTTTTTTTAATGTTTTCCACGCCTGGACGACATCTATTGTTCTGAATATACGTGCACAAGAATTTGCTCTCCAATTTACTAGAGGAACTAATTCTACCTTCGTCTAACCCATCAAACCAAGCCAAAGCTTCGTCTTTGAGAGCGGCAGGAAATGCCATGCACATTATGGGGTCTGAGTTTACCCATGGCGCCAGATCTCGCTTATAACTTCTCAGGTGCTGAGCGGGATCCCCCGTTCCATCAAAGGTGGACGTGAATTTTGGCATGGTGAATCTTGTAGATACGTGCCCATATGTAATACAATCTTTAAAGGGCGTCTTCTTTGCCTCAGAGAGTGTCGTTTTAAATTTTGACTCCTTCGAAGATCCTCCTAACACTGCCACCTTGCTTTTTAGCCGGTGAAGCTCTTTCCTTACTCCCCTATCCATCTTGTCTTGCTTTGCCGAATCATAATCTTCGATATCTCTTCTAAATATGTCCTTCCTTCTACCCCTCTCATCATATTTCGCCGACGAATCAAAAACATCGATGGTGCTGGCCATGCTCCTTTCTGAACGGCGAGTGGTGTGCGAATGGGAAGTGTGACTCCTGCTCTGCATCACTTTCCTATTCTCTGCCATCAATTCTATGTGGCTCTGTAAGACAGTCTCCATCTGCAATTGCATCTGCCTCTGCATCTGGGTTGTTTGCCGGTTATTTGCCTCCAGGATCTGCTTTAGCAGAGTTTCTGTAGTATTAGTGGATCATGTGTTGTCTGCTACCACCACTGGGCAATCCAAAGTTGTGCCTGGTGAAACTGCTGTGCCATTACCGCTAGTAGCCTGATGAGAATCTTCTTCTTCAATAGGTTCGGCGACAACTGCTGGAACTTCCGCCGTGACATTGGGTGTTTCGCCGGCATTCCCTTGAATAGTATTCAATTTTGTTATTCCTCCTTCATTAACATTCTGAGCGATACCCACAGCATTAGAAGATTCGCCGACCGTCTTCTGGGTTGTTCTATTGCCATTGGTTGCCTCACCGAGCGCACTCGTATCTATCTCTCTGCCACTCCTTTGGAGTAGCATGTTAGGTTCAGTTGTTGCTCCTGCAGTCTCCAAGTGAGTGATATCCTCTATGAAGACTTCGTCCTGATGAAGTTGTCGCTGTATGGGTGGCCGCCGAGATGAACTCGCCAAAAGAGAGCTCGGTAAACCTACTGGTTCTGATCCTCTGCTTCTAGTGTTGTGACTAATAGGGAATACCAATGGTGTAGGAAGGATGCGGTACCGTGGAGGCCTACCCGCTGGAGTTCTGCTACTCTTACCCCTGGGACCCATTCGCCGAAGATCTGTAAAAGAAGACAAACACACTTCCTGACAGTATTGCTCTGTTAGTACTGTGGGTAAGTGCCAAACGAGTTAGTTGGATAGCTTTTCAGAATGTTGTTGAGGTAATGACAGAAATGGCAGTCTTAATTCAAATAATGCACAGATGATGATCTAATCATGGCAGGGAGGACTAAACTGACCTTTTTATTTTTATGCAAACTGCAAAAACTTCCTGAGTAATTGTAAATTTTCGATCAAAAGGGATGTACGGCGACATTTTTAAGAAGTTTTGAAAACATCTTATTTGCAACCCAAAGTACTCGCTAATTCATCGGAAAGCAATTCTTTTTATAGCAACTTCTTACAACGACTGATAAATATATATCTATATTCTCTCCAAACATACCCAAAATAGCATACTTTCTTCAAGATAGAAGATTAATCCCACGCCGCGGTCTAAAACATACTAAAAATAGCATTTTTCCTAACAAAGAAAATCATTCAATGCCATACTCATGTGACAGAAGTGAAATATGTGATGAACCCAACTAATCGTATGAGGAAAAATTAAGTTCCGAGTTGAGAAACTCCTTGAACAGTGACATATCTTACTAAAAATAGCACCGTCTCTCATATACTAGCAATACATGTGAAACTTCAACAAGTAAACATAATAACAGTACAACATATGCGTTAACCTTAGCAAATCATGATGAAAAACAAGGAAAAAACAAATTCAATCCCTAATCTAGCGCCAAAATGTAACTTTCTAAAATCCCAAGGGTTAGATCTTAGACAGCACACCCAAATATCATACACAAACATACACCAAATCATGGATACACAAGATAATAGAGAGTTAAGGGTTAGAGATACTTGACAAAGGTTTTTACTTGGTTCGCCCTCATAAGTGAGGACTACGTCCAAGGGATTCCACTAAGATAAGCATTATTACAATTCTCTCACCTTGCTAATCTTTTAGTCTGAACTCTCAACAAGAACCCTAATCTCGGCACTGGGCTAAGGAGAGCAAGTAGGTTACTTTTCCTCTCTCTAGACCAAACCAAGAAATGTCCAACCCTTTTCTCAAGGGTTTCTCTCGCTATTTATAGAGGTTTGCAAAGTGGAAAACATCTAATACAAACAATAACTTTCTGACACTAATCTGTCTCTACTCGCCGACACACCATGTCGCCGAGGTAGCCTTTCTTCTATCAAGTCATGGCGGCCAAGTCTTCTTAAGAATAAGGATTGCTGACGAGGTTCCCACTGAGTCAACAGGTCAACTCTGACAATCTATCCGTTCTGAAGAGTAATAAATTCTCAACCACTTCTTAACTACCTCCGTTGTGACGCCTTGGCTTTCACTGATATTACTTCGCTCCTTTATTCGTTGGTCTCTTAGTTGAGTGCTTCGCCCACAGCTTCCGCCAATGATTCCATACTTCTCACGAGTGATCTCTTTGGTATACCTTCACCCTTAAGGTGCTATTATTGGGCGAAGGCATTTTCTACCCTTACACTCCACTCCTCCACTCTTCCACGACTTCCACCTTCTCTGTCGAGAGATCAGGATGAGTTCAACATTATAAATAGAGGCTTCCTCTATCTTCCAAGGCAAAACACTTGAAAACACCAGAACCTCCAAGCAAACATACCTGAGTATTCAACACACTTCTAGCCTTGAGATTTCCAGTCACACCTAGGATGGAGGTCTTGAACTTTCACACCCAGAAACACTCACCCTCAACCTGATCTAAAATTTCTTTCACTGTTTCCGTCTCTATATCAACCTCTAACCTCTCTGTGACCGAAGCAAGACTTGAACGACCATTGACTTGGTTTAGGCTTGTCTTGTTCGATTTTGATCTCGAGCACTACAAAAGTATACTCATAGCGGTATAATGTTTTTCAGACAAAAACAACTGATAATAAAGGATAAAGTCCAACAACGAAGGAGTTGCGGAAAATTGCTGCTTTTTGTTGTCAATTGTGGTCTTCAAGAGATAAAATGATTTTTTTATGATGAAGTGCCAAATGTTATGACTTTAAAGAGGAGAACCATTTACACATCAGAATGAAAGGTTCAATGTGGAATTTCCCAAGTGATCTGCTGGTTATTTCTAAGTAAAAACTCCAATGAAGATAGATGT
>JAJJMA010092122.1:15096-34020 GCA_023529015.1 Papaver nudicaule
TTTTTTTTTTTATTAATCATCATCAACTGAAAGAAGCTTACAAGAATTGGATGGAAGCCTCGCAACAAGCTGGTCTCCAATCCCTTTTTGCACGACAACCCCAATCCTATAAAAAAAAAATCCCCAACTACGACGTTCTCATCATGGCTAGCCATATAGTTGCGCAATCTCTTCAGAAACTCCACCGTGTCTCCGCCCAACTCCCCCAAGGTAGTGAAAGCAAGCACACCAAGACCAAAACCCTGAGCGGTGCATTTCTCTAGATATTTGACTTTTTTTTCGAAAGACAGCATCGTCAATTGCCTTACCTGGGACAAAAGCACGCACCCCAACGCCAGTGAAAGGTGAAACAATTGTGATATCCATGCACACATCATGTCCATTATCCCAGTTATACACCAAGACATCTGCAGGTCTCAAAGCTACACCGGTATCTGAGAGGAACCCCAGATCAACCTCTTTCCTAGCTGGGACACCCGCACGATAACAAATATCAGCAAAGGTATCACGAACCAGGTCATGTCTATACTTGAGACCAATACCACTCGAACAATGCAAGGCATGGTCCCCAAAAATATCCATATCCCTACCACAACTGGTGCAACTGTCTCCTTCCTCGAAAATAGGGATCCCAAGTATATAACGCAAGACAGCTCTGAATTGTCGAGACCCAATTTTTTGATTAAGCCCCTCAATCGGAATGGCCAACAAATAGTCTTGCGCGTGCTTAATCCTGTTACTCTGCCACAGGGTTGAATCTCGCTCAGTCATAACAAACCGATTAGGTAAATCGTTCTTCACTGCATCAAAGTATTTGATTGCCAAAGAGCTCATAGAATGGGGGGAAATGTCCTCAATGCACAATGAAGAATTCTCAATACCACATACCTGCTTATAGGAGATAAGGGCACGCTCAAAACTGGGGCTCAAACCAGACACTCCAGAATGCCTCAAAATGTTCTCCTGTTGAGATCTAGTCTGAAAGCACGAAGCTAAATAACAATACTGCATAGTGTCCTCCATGGTATACACCCCTAGCCCACCATATTTGATGGGGAGTGTAGCAAGCCTATGTTGCAGCAACCCAAATCCCGTCGCATCTCTTGTGATAAGATGTCGTAGAAACTGCTTGAGATGATCATCGAAAACCACTTGTGCATTATCTAAATACTCAGGTCTAGTTGTTCGCATAGCAAAGTATAGTCTCGAGACACCCGAACAATTTCTCAACAGTAACAACTCACCCTGTGGATCTTCATGCTTTTGAATAGCATCAATCAGATCAGTGGTCTTACGAACCCTGTTAACCGCCATATTCTGCAGAATTGGGGGTTCTGGCTAACAGGTCCTCCCAAAAGCTTAACACCCTCAGTACGCCGGCATATATCAAATGGAAAAACCCCCTCAACTAACCCTCTGCAATCAACCGAAGGCCAGAAAAGTTCAGTCTTGGAAACATTAAGGTGCAACCCCAGAAAAACACCCTCCTGCTGAATAATTTCCAAGGCTTTGGCCACCACCAGTGTGTCACCGACTAGAGTCCCGTCGTCTAAATACCATGCTTGCAGATATAAAGGGCATAACTCTGCAATTGTGTGGATCAAGGGGTGTAGAGTTAACGCAAATAACAAGGGCCCGAGAGGGTCTCCCTGTTGAACCCCCTGTGCTGACGAAAGAGTGTTTTCCATATAATACAGTCTAGCAGGAGTCGCGTAACAAAATTCTGCCCACCTAGAGATAGAAGGACAGTGTTTCCTCACCTCTTTAATCATTGCAGATCTTCTTACAAGGTTAAAGGCATTAGAGAAATCCACAAGAAGCATCGAAGTGGATGTAGAATCACTCTTCGTCTCAAGAAGTCTGTTAACCGCATGAAGAATTGCCTCTCCGCCACAGGGCACCCCCACACCAAACTGGTAGTCATTAAGGTAACTCCCCATTGTTTTACCGACGTGAGAAGCAGCAACTTTAGAAACTAGATGTCTCCAGATAATGCCTACCACAATAGGACGTATGCCACCTCCTGACTTGAGTAAGGGAGTGAGAGGAGCTGAAGCCACAAAGTCTCCTAAAATCGAAGGGCAGCCACCTGCAAGCCATATATTCACCAACTCAGTAATTGAATTGATGAGCGCATCTGACACAGTTGCAGTGGATCCACTCAAGGCATCGATCAGGTGTTGGGCCCGAAGTCCATCTCTTCCACACGAGGTCCCTTTAGGAAAGCTTTTCATCTTGTTCAGGACCAAATCCTTAGACGCGATGAAGGGTGGTTGTACTATAGGGTCTGCAGGTATCAAAGGAGGAGGCGCATGGGGATGCTTGGCTTGCAACTCATGCAAAGTCCCTGAGTTGGAAGGAGCTATGCCACTAGAAGTCAAGGTATGGATAGCAGATGTGTATAGCCCGTTGCTTAACTTCCTACGACAGAGCCGTATGTTAACAACCTCTTGGTCCTCCTGAGTCTTCACCTGACTCTTCTTCTTGTTCTGATGCCGAGACTCTTGTAAAGCAGATTGCTCCTCTAAGGCACTGTGAAGCAAGGTAATACATCCATCAGGTTCAGACCAACGATTCAAGGCAAGATTTATAGCCTCAATCTGATGTTTTTTCCTGTTGCCGGACCGCTCATCCTCTCTACCTTTGGGGAAGTAAATACGGAGAGTGCAAATAGGAAAAAGTAGCATCTGAATCCACAAAGATATATCGTTGGGATTGCAAACGACCCTCTGAATGACATCATTAAAGGTTCTAGCAAAGTGAAGCTTACACTTAGCGGGGATACTAGAGACTGTTGTGATTTGGCTCTGCAGCACCTTATCCAACAACTCAAGATTAAGGTTAAGCACATCACTTGCGTCATCACCCAAGCCTTCATTGTCCGCAATAACCTGAGTTGGGCATTGTATTTCATGGATCAAGAAATCAATCCCTTTCCCATTCCACGAACCGCGAATAGTGTTACCAGTGCGACACTTACAAGATATCCTTCAAGCATGTATTTGCAAACATGAAGTACATAACCACCCCCGCATCTCCCGTAAAGTGCCTTCCCATGATTTGAACACACTGAAATTAGTACTAATACGTTGCCGACACCTATCCTCGCCAGCGTCGTCAGGGTAATGCTTGTGCCGCAAACGTTGGGTCAAGGAGCTATGATTGTACCCTCTCCCATCTATCCCGTTCTTTCAGCCTTCGAAACATTGAAGAGGGCATCAATATTTGCTGGCTTTGGAGTCTATAGCTGCTGAGGCTGAAGGTTGAGACCCAGACCCTGCTGCATTAGTGTGTCTGTGAGAGCACGACCCTGAAACATTATTAGCAGATGATGTAGCTGCGATGTCGGATGTCGCAGCAAAGTGGGACATTTCTAGGTGCTTCAACTAGTGCATCAGGAGTAGCAGAAGATTGAAGATGACAGTCTGACGTGGGAGTTGCAGAACCTTGACGATGACACACAAGAGAATGAGCAGTACCAACATGACTTGCATGACTTGCCGGTGCTGACGTAGTCGCAGGTTGGGAACTGCTTGGAACTTCCGCATCCAAATGGAAGGGAGTGGTAAGTGCAGAAGATTGAATTACATCACCCCCATGTTGCTGTCATGTAACAACATCAGCAGGAAAAACCACTGCAGTCGCTGGTGACCCATCTGTGGTGATTTCCCGTGCATATACCAACTTGTTGCGACTTGCAGAGAAGTGAAAATTGGTTGTACGTGATGCCTTAAATGCAGAGGATTGAATGGTGTCATTGGTCTTGGAGGAAGCAGATGCTCTGGAACGGTTCTTGTTTTTGGGACGACGACAAACCCCATTAAAACCGACGGTCGGCGCCTGAGAATAATCGCAGGAAAGTGCAGAAGATTGAAGATTGGTGTTCACAACACTCCTATCACCACTTAGGGCAGAAGAAGAACAAGTAAGAACCATGGGAGGTTATCCAACCCTATTCCCTCGAGACCAGCTGCGAGTTCCGAAGAGAAAACCCTAAAAATGGTTGTTGTACGTCAAAAAATGGGTTTAAGGGTTCGTTCGAAAGCTAAGAAGGTGTGGAAGAAGCAGAAGGAGCTTGGGCAAATAAGGGGAAAAGAAGGTGTGGAAGAAGATAATGGTTGTTGTACGTCAATTCCTTCCATGTTTTTTGTTTTTTTTTTTAATTTTAATTTTTTAAAGATAAAAGAGAGGGGAAAAGAAGATGTCCAACATTAAAAAGGGGGAGTTTTTGAACCACATTTTTTATGGACCTGCGATTTTAGTGAAAACATATGGCTTGTCCAAAAGTATGTTTAATATCTTGGATCTGTTAGAGCATTGCTCGGTTGAACCCACTGATGTTGTTGTCTCAAGTCAGTTGTCAAGTTTAGATGACAAAAACACAATCCTTGATAAGTTTACTATACAACTCGGACTAGGATAGTTTTAGGTAATCGAGACGAAGACCATTGAAGACGAAGACCGGAGCTTACTACTTGATAAACCATAACGTCCTCGTTAAAGGTTAAAAAGGTTTTTCCTTTCCATATTTCGTACTTACCATTCTATCATATCAAAAGTCTATGATGTTGTTTATAAGATCCGAAGGTATTCTAGGATTCTTCGCCTTTGCATTTGTCACAACCGTGATAATATGTATAGGTAGAGTAAGTTGATTTGTCTCATGAAATGACCTCAACGGTGAACGCGTACATGAACGCGTACATATGTTGCACAAGGCATTTCCAGAGAACAAGTGAGTCTGTATGAACGTGTACATACGAGTTCAAGGTTTATCCTGAACTCCAAAGGACAGCTCTGTGAACGCGTACACATAAGCCATGGAAAACTCTCACTTTCATATTATGGAGTTTTCGGTTCTGGAATGTTTAGTTCACGGACTTGTCATTACTTAGCCCATGGAATTCAACTACTTAATCCACGCGATGTACAAACAAGTTTTGGACAAGAAGTCGCAAACCTTCAATCAAGGTTGAGTCCTCTTTAACTACTGGCCTAGTCCAAAGTTAGAAGAAGACTGAGAATGGGTATTCAATCTATGGACTTTCCTAGTTCCGGAACTTGCTTGAGCCCTACTCTAGGTTGCTTAACTTTTAAGTAAAGCCTCCCTTGGTGATCACTATAAATATATGACCTTATGCAAGATACAATCTCAATCCTCTACACATCTGTGTATCCTAGCATAAAGGTTGGTCGTCATCTCGAAGTCTTTATGGACTTCGACTATTGAAAAGACTTCACTTGAGGATCGGGAAGCACAGGTCGGAAGTCAGATTCCTGATCATGTATCTTGGGTCGATTGAATTCTTTCAATCTTATCACGACCAAGATTTGATAGAAACTTCGTAAGGTAGATCTTGTATCATAAACCCTAGAAGTTCCGTAACGCAAATTCACGAACTAGGTTTAATACTAAGTTCGTCAAGCGTTAGGAGGTAAAACTGTTTAGGCTAGATCAATAAGCTCTATTCAGTAAAATCCGATTTCCATTAACCTTGACTTTAAGTCTAAAGTAAATCACAATCGTATTCTTGTTTAATTACTTGGATACTTTTAGGCGTCCTTTTAGAGGAAGGGTAGCGCTAGTCTTCACGAAGGGAAGTGGAGCAACTCCTAGGCCTGTAAAGGACGTCAGCTAGGGGAATCAAGTACGTAGGTTTCTGCGGGAGCCAAGAGACGTAGGAGCACATTGGTAGCTGACTTGCTTGTAGGGTTAATTCAGTCTCGATACATTCCAGTCCGAAGTCTGAGAGTAGGCTAGCGTCTGTATTCGGTTAATACTGAGGGTGTTCACATCTGGACCAGGTCCCGGGGTTTTTCTGCTGGTTTGCAGTTTCCTCGTTAACAAAATTCTGGTGTCTTGCATTACTACTTTTCCCTTCCGCATTATATTGTCATTGATCTATATAATTGAAGTAATTGCAAGTTTGTTGATTCATAACCTTTGAGTGAATCTATCTCTATTGAGATCTACGAGAACTACGTTCTTGTTAGGGTTCGGTTTTCTGAACAATACTCAGGTTGTTGTTTGAATATTGATTTGTGAGATCGTTCAAACAACCATAATCAACTAGGTTCATGCATTCAAAAGTTGGTGGTATATCTAGGTATCCCCTCCTTTTTAGTTGGTATCAGATCCGGCAAACACCTTGTAAGACGCAACTGTCTGTGTTTGAGGCTTTCGTGAACCATGAACACACATTATTCTTCTAATGTGAACGTTCCACTAGTCTTTGATGGCACGAACTATATATGGTGGGAATCCGCCATGCGTTCTTTCCTTCAATCACGAGACTATAAGTGTTGGGTCTTTGTGAAAGATGGGTATACCATACCCACTATCAAAGTCGGTGATGTTGTAATGGATAAAACTCCCTTACAATATTCCAAGAAAGAAAAGAAAGAAGCTAAGATAGATTCAGATGCGCTTAATGCGATCATACATGTTGTAATCCCATAACTTCAACATCATGTATCTACTTGTAGTACATCGATGAGAGCTTGGGAAACTCTACAGAACATATTTGAAGGCAACACTTCAGAGAAAGAAGCTCGACTTCAAATTCTCTCATCAGAATGGGAAAATCTCCGTGAAAAGACGAGGGTACCGAATACACCACCAATCTTTTATTTTAGTCCACCTATAAGTCAGACCTTGACCGGTTCCTGTAATCAAGAACTCAAGAACAAGATCTCCTTCAGATCTGATTGAGTCACACGAGGGAGTCAATACAAGAATCCGAAATACTATGTCAACCAACCACGTACGATACTTTAATTATAAATGATGACTCAAATATAATGCGGAAGTAAAGTAAAGTACACACAAGATTTTGTTAACGAGGAAACTACAAACTCGTAGAAAAACCCCGAGACCTAGTCCAGTTTTGAATACTCTTAAGAATTAAGCCGCCAACACACCTACTCTCAGACTTCGGACTAAATGGTGCAGACAATATGACCCTAATACGACTATTAGTCACAAAGATTTCCCCTCAGTATTCCTACGCCTCCAACCACAACAAGGTGGTCACGCACATGTACTCCCCTACGCAAACATACGTCCTTTACTGTCTTACGCAAGAGTAGCCTCACAACCCGTCGCGAGGACTATCGCTACCCGACCTCCAATCGGACGATTACAACCTTAGTGGACAACAACCAAATAGCGGCTGGTCAAATCGCTAGATGATATCCTTGGTAAATAACAGATATTTCACCGAAGTTGTTTTACACCAAGAGCGAGGATATTGAGTTTACTTAGGCAATAAACACCTCGAGATATCGATCAAGGTTTCAAAACCAAAACTCCCGAAAGAGCAACCTTTTCGTCCCAGTTGGAATCAAGCAGATAGTTGTAGCAAGTACGATATAGAAAAAGCAGGGGTACCGAAATACAACCAACTTTTCGTTTGGGCTCGTGAGTCTTATGGTCAGATCTCTACGATCTCAAAAATCAATATCCAAATCTGTAACCTGAGTTTGGATCTCAAGGATCAGTCCGACACAAGACAAGGTCTTGGTAAATCCAATGGATGGATTATGGACAACGATCAGGTTATTAATAACGTACTTCTTGTGTTTGCTTTAATTATATAATCAGAGAATATAATGCGGAAAGTAAAGCACACAAGACACCAAAGATTTTTTTAACTAGGAAACTACAACTGTAGAAAAACCTCGGGACCTCGTCCAGATAGAACACCGCACAGTACAAACTGTCTACAAACACTAGCCTACTATAAGACTTCGGTCTGGGATGTAGCAGAGACCAATTCCAACCCTCCAAGTGAACTGGCTACTGTCGCACTCCTTACGTCTCTAGATCCCCCACAGATCGTCACGCCCTTGATTCCCCTAGCTGGCGTCCTTTACAGGCCTAGGAGTTTCTTTAACCGCTGTTAAAGGCTTGTGTCAATAATTCCGGCTTTCCAACCTCAATTATCAACTGTATGTTTGAACTGTCCTCTATCAGTTTGACATACACAGAGTGACTTCCTTCGAATTTCTCCAGGTCATACGGAAATCTACTTACAAGCGGGGGCTGACAAGTAAACCGAGTAAACTATGCCCAACTTGTCTCTACCTCAGTTGTAAACGAAGAATCACTTAAGAAACTTATACAACTGGAGCTAACTAAGTCTTACAACACCGAGTGCAGCCGTGTGTTGCTTCCTTTCAACCTTGTATGTAACGTATTAGTTCTTGAATGGCCTTATATCAGAAGAGAAGGACCGTAAAATAGACAAGAACGTAATCAGGTTACCAAGGTTACATGTTACTCCGATTTCAACCACTAAGGTCTCAATCTCCACCTGTGCTTCCCAACTCTCAAGAGAAGTCTTTATAGTCGTTAGGTAAATCCCAAGAAGAACTGCTACCTAATAGAGGATGACTATTTCGAAAGATAGAATAAGTAGAATAGAAGAATTTCCATAATAGTCATAACTCCTACTAACCTTTTGTCGATGAAGAATAATTGATGTCTTATTTGTCTTCACAGTCTTCGTCTTCAAGGTCTCTACTACTTTGTCTATATCCCAATTCCGAAATCTAAACTCTAGTAGGCTAAATCAAGATTGAGTTTTGACACCTAAAACTGACAACCAGCTTGACATACCAACGCTAGTGGGTTTGACCGGACAATGCCCTAACAATCTCCCCCTTTGTAAATTTTAGTGACATAACCAATTTACATATGGATTCAAAAGATATACAATTAAGTACTAACCAGATGTATCTTGATTTCTTGAATTCTTCAACTTCTCCCTTGAGTCTTGATGTGTTCTTTTTAACTCTTGTTGAAAAATCCGTAGACAACACCTTCAACATATCCAGCTCAAACAACCACAAAGGTACGCTCAAGCTTACATGGGTTAATATGCTAATCCCACATGTTGTTTGTGCAAAGAGTAAGAATCTGAGCAAACTTTAAAGTCCGTGTATCAAAACTTTTAAAGTGATTCTACTCATACCTGATACGAAGCTTCTTCTTAACTTTAATTACTCCCCCTTACTTGATACTTTGAAAAAGCACAACAAGTAAGCACATGATGTTCTCCCCCCTATGGTTATGAACCACAAGAACAAGAACCATATGTATTCTCCCCCTATTTGTCACAATAATATGACAAAGTAGTTCGAGACTAGGGTTTCATAAACCTATGAAATAGGTTAAGCTAAGTAATCGCATACCAAGTTTAAGATGACATAACTAGGAAATCAGGACCATGATTTCTAAGTTGATTCATCTTTGGAGAAATATAGACACACTTTTCTCCTAATATTCCACAACCACGCTCCCCAAAAAGATTTGTTATTAAGCAAAAGTTCAATTAAGAACTCTCCCCCATGTGGTGTTATTCAATAAAGAACAACTTACAAAGCCTAACATGGACAAAAACAATTTAATGTTATCCAGTATACCTTTGTTTATAATCTCTTTCCCTTAGCCAGATTTTTGGAAAAGAGTATATGATTCCGAGTTTGTGAAAAACCCTAAAAATCATACAATCAAAAGTTTCTTGATCATGAGAAAAAGCTTAACTTTTGTAATATACATAGCTATACATCACTACCGAGGTAATGAAAAGAGCTATGTGTTGCAATAACATTGAGGTAGACAAATCAAGTATTGCAAACATCATTAATAATCATCTAAAAAGAACTTTTATTAATGAAGTAAAGGAGTACATGCTAAAAAAAAAGCATGAAAAAGCAAACTACTTCTCGATATAGTTTATATTCCTTAGGCAAAAGTAAGAACATGTTCTCACAAGGAATCAACTAATCTAGTCTACTAAGAAAGAGAAAACACAAAGTTGATTAAACTTTATGTAAAATTGCTACTTGGAAGGCTGACCATTATCCTTGGCACTACAAACTTCATAAAACTTGTTGTCAGCAAGTTTGTTGATCTGTTTCTTCATGAGAGCAAGCTCATTCTTCACTGCTTCCAACTGGGACATGAGCAACACATTCTTTTTTGTAGTAGCCATTGTGTTGGTTTTCATGGCTTCATAATCTATGAAGAATCGAAAGACGATGTCAGCTGATATCTGTACAATCTGATCCAGATTTTTATACTCATAAGCATCAAAGGAGTAAAGCCCAGGCTGATATCCATGAAAATCAAGATATTCTTTCTCTTCCTTTAGAGTCTCTTCTTCCCTTTCTATCTCGTCAGAGCCTTTGGCACAGCTATACTTCTCCATATTGAGGTAGAATAGCAGAGAAAATATTTGAATAATTATTTCTCAAGTATTGTGGTATTTATATAAGAATACCAAGAAGGGATTGACTCAAATATCTCACACAATTTTGCACACCCAGAGTCCCTTAGGGCTTGCGGTTTTTCGTCCCATAATCCTCTATTTATAACTCTCAATAAGATAGGTTGCTTTGGAATTAAGCAACTAGTTACTTGTCCCACAAGTTTTGGAAAACCTAACTTGTAAACCAAGTAAACAGAGATTTATCTCAATTGGAATTCCTTTAACATTTATCTGCCAAGTGTTTTGTTAGCTCAATAACACTTCAAGATAGAAATCCAACAGACCAGAGATAATCTTTATCTTATTGACTCATTGAAATTCGTTAGATGGACCACATAAGATATTTCGTGATAACCAAGTCCAACTAAGAGATAAAGGAGTCAGAGTTTAACCCGTGTGAAAATTCCAGAGAATATTCACGTTGGTCGGTTCGCAAACCGTTCTTCTGAATTACTACCAAGTACATCGAATCTGAGGTTCACATACATGTACGTGTACAAATTGATGTTTTGGAACTCAGGAGAAAATCCCAAGTCACTGTTCACGAACCGGTTCGGGAATCGTCGTTATTTAGATTAGGGTTTAACTTGGATCCGCTGGAAGTTCTGGGCTGGGCCAGTACTTAGACGTGTTAGACGCCCTCAGCTATAATCCACTGGACTCTTGCTCAAGAGTACTCCTTTAGATTCACCTATATCCAACAAGTGATTTGCAAGCAAACCATTGCAATGGACAAATGGAATCGAATCTATCTCATGCATTCTTGTAAACTTAGTATTCGTGGGAACAAATACCAACATAACACTGGGTCATGTAGACAAGAATACGATCTCAATCGCTATTAGTATCTCTACTAAAGTAGCCGACTATTTCGAAAGATAGAATAAGTAGAATAGAAGAATTTCCATAATAGTCATAACTCCTAGATGAAAAATAATTGATGTCTTATTTGTCTTCACAGTCTTCATCTTCAAGGTCTCTACTACTTTGTATATATCCCAATTATGAAATCTAAACTCTAGTAGGCTAAATCAAGATTGAGTTTTGACACCTAAAACTGACAACCAGCTTGACATACCAACGTTAGTGGGTTTGACCGGACAATGCCCTAACAGATATGATATGACCTTGAAGAACGGTGTACCTGCGAAGAACAAATCCAATAACAGCGATCTTCATTCCACTCAATATCTATAGTTTAGGCACACAAACCGAAAGCGACTTGCTGACAAATCCAGGTTAATAGATAAAGAGTATGTTCTAATCACAACGATCTTTAGTGGCCTTATAGCAGAAGAGAAGGACCATAGAATAAACAAGATCGCAAGGTTTAATAGATGTGATATAACAGAACACAAGTACAATACAAAGAAGACTAGTAAACATAAACTAGTTTCCCGTAAGAGGTACTTCTAGACTTCTCGATCCCTAGAGAAGACTTTCACGCAATTCTAGACCAAGAGCAAAAGCTCAAAGGTAACTGAAAAGAAAAGCGACAAACACAAGCTTACAATTCCGAAGAAGAGCTTGGCCAGAGGGATACGCTTTTAGGAGAGATACCACTCCTATTTGTATTGACTAAGGCTTAGCTTTGAAATGAGGCAAACTTAATTTCGGAAATTCCACAAAGCACATTTACATATTAATTCTGAAATTCCCCATTTAGTCTCATAGCATTTAATGAGAACTAATACTCTAGCATTTTACATTTAAGAAAAATATAATTCATAAAGAAAATATATTTTTGAAAGATGTTTAGCCAAGAGCTATCAAAGCAAATAATATCTTAAGGTATATTTAGATATTTCTTTTAATTCGAAATATATCGCTTACCAAATATGCTCCCTGGGAAAGAGCTCAATTCGAAACGTGTCCTAATGTTTCGAAAATCTCCTTAGATATTATTACTTCCAAATGTCGTCACCAGCTTTAATAATGTCGACATTACTTCCTTGGTATTGCTGGGGTTAACCAGACGAACCTAGGTGGAAGTGGGATCTGGTCCATCGTGGTTAAACGTTCCGCATAAACGTATCATAACAGACGTGGACAAGCCTTGTGTGTTAATCTTAAGTGAATGTTGTGATAAAAATGTTATAGACCGCAAGTGCACGGCTATCGATGTGATAGTATGCAAGCACAGGTCGTTCCACAGAGATTGATAATATTAGAATTAGTTTCCACAAGAAAGAGAATATTTTGAATGATTTCTTCGAACTTAAAGAAAATAAATAAAAAATATAATGCTAAATAAAATAAACTTTTTGTCACAAGAAGAAAAATCTAGGGCTTCGGATTCCACTACTTCTGATTTTTGGAAGACTCAATAATTAATTTCTTAACACACTCTCAAAATACTCAAGACAATTTTGAACCCAATCTCATGTCCTGGAAAATACAACGTTATAAATATATTTAATACGACTTGTGTCGATTTGCAAAAGTATAATTTCCTTCGCTTATAAAATGTAAATAGCCTAGAAACTATTCAAAACAATTCAAACGACGCTTTTTATGAAGAGAAACTATTAAACATTAAATACCAAAATGAGAGTGAAATTGTAAAAGAAATCAAATACTAAGAACTACCATCAAAAATAGCTTCCTCCTCGACCCTAGCATAAAGTTTAACTACTCATGAATAAATGAATAAAAAGAGATTTCATTGAATACATAAGAGAATAATTACTTACAAGATGGAAAATGCTCTACCACCTTCAATTCTCTTAATAAAAATTATACAATCTTCTTTTTATTGTTGATAAGAAAATAGCTCCGGATCGATTACAAATGGACAAAATTAAAATACTAGAATATTGTTTTCTCCCTTCAACCAAAGATGTCCCACATTTGTGCTCGATAACATCCTTTTATATAGTGAACTCTTGCATGCCGCTTCCCAAATTTGCACAGCTTGTATATAGGAAATCAATTAAATGTCTTTCCCTCTTCTGTGGATTCTCAAGAATAAAAATTATATTTAATATGCATGTGATAACCACTACGAGCAATTTGTTTCCTTATGGTCAACATTTTCTTTCCTTCTTGGTGGGATTACGTCCATTCCTTGTCATAATACTATGAATATTGTATTTCATTTCTCTTAACACTTTCCATCTTCACCTGCTTTGACCCTAAGCAAATAACTCGTGTCTTGTAAAGATGTCGACATTCACATTTTCATTTCATTTCCTTCCCAAATTGCCACCTACTCCTCCTCTTTCCCAAACTAAGCCCGTCTAAGTCCAAAGAAAGTGGATCGAGCTTTGTTCCTCCATGCCTTTAACGCCCAAGCTAGGCCCAGTAACTCCAAAGTCCATAGCATCCCAATTTCGTCCCAATAGCTACGCCCAACAAGTTGCCCCTTAGTGCCCGTGTGGTTGCAAATATCATCTGCCAGGAAATGACCATTTTGCCCATCTCTGCCAATTTTGACACCTTTTTCTCCATTTATTCTACACGACTCCAAAATAGCTACAAAACACAAACAAAGCGTAAAATGCAACTTTTACAAGGAAAATAGCAAAGAAAGTATAACCAATAAATAGTTTAGAATGGTCTTTTAGAGACCTATCAAATACCCCCACACTTAGACTTTGCTAGTCTCTAGCAAACAAAAATAACAAAATAAAAGAAAATAAATTCCTAACTCACTGTCGCAGGAATCGCGGCTGCACTTAGCACATGCAACATGCCTTTGAACCTCTGAATGTCTCCAGAGGACGAGTTTTGTCTCGTGAGGGCTTACTTAACTAGAGGTATACCCACAAAACCTTACTCCAAATTCTAGCTACTTGTGAACGATTGAGGAAGGACACTACACAACATATTCAGTTGGCATACGTTAACTCTTCAGCTATAAGAATCATTTAGCCTTCAGTATCCATGGACATTCATATAGGATTCACAACTCTACTCAGATGACCTTTAATCTGTTTTGTACACTCGATGTTAAAATGCCTCGGATCTGTCAACTCAAATCACATGGATAGATTAGAAGATGGATGGAAATAGTGATGTGTGCACATGTTGACTAAAGTGATCGGTGTTTACACAATATAAAAATAAAATTGTACCGTTATTTCCTCCGTGAGAGAATTTTGCACCCAATTGTAACCTAAGTTTAAATACCGACAGATGATTAGATCCTTTCATGTTGTTCCCATGGGTCATGTTCCTTACCATTCCGCAAAGGCAGGGAGAACGCACATATTCCAAGGGGTCGGCACCCACATCAAGTCTTTACATTTTGGACTTAGCGATGTGGTCATACCCAAGCTCGAAGAATTCCCATGGATCCTGTTCCTTACCATTCCGCAAAGGCAGGGAGAACTCTTTATTTAGTTAGCCTTTGGGGTACGCAAGACAATTTTTTTACCATTCCGCATTGGGATATATAACATTTACAAACTTAATTGTCTTTGGGGCGTGTATCTCAACCAATTGATTTACAATACGAAACAGTTACATATGATTCAAATTTTACCACCGATCACTTCAGAGACATAAATTGCAAAAAATAAAAAGAAAGTAATATGGTTACGACCAATCCCGAGGCATAGTTACATAAAGTTCCTAATAGAAGAAAGATCACCATGTTATTTCTAACACCTGAGTTATGCGTTCAAACATGAATAGACCATTCGCGGGCACACCAATTCTTATAGCCGAAAAGTTTTTGTTTCCATCTACCTAGAATGGTTAGTGTTCGTCCTGAATTGTTCACAAGTTTCCTTATTTTGGAGTAAAAAAAATGAAAAAAAAAAGTGACATCAATTTTCGGAAAACCGTACCCCCACACTTGAATGTTACATTGTCCTCAATGTAATTGAATCATCCAATGTCAAGTCATGAATAATAAGCTATCCTAAAATGATATGCAACAAAATAAAAATAAAACAAAAGATATAGAATAGAAAACAAATCTGATGGGTTGACTCCCATGAAGCATAATCAAGTGGGTTGACTCCCACGAAGCAAAATTGAGGGTTGCCTCCCGAAAAGCGCTAAGTTTAACGTCTTCAGCCAGACGTCTGTTCCTGCAAGATTAGTCAGTGTAAACAGGGTCCTCCAGATTAACATATTCTACATCCTTAGGGGTGAATTCCAGAAATGGTTTCAATCGTTGACCGTTAACTGTGAAAGTTTCCCCGTTCTTAGGGTTTTCAACCTCAACAACTCCATAAGGAAAAACAATTTTGACAAAGTACGGACCAGACCAACGAGATCTTAACTTACCAGGAAAGAGATGCAGGCGAGAATTGTAAAGGAGAACTTTCTGACCTGGCTCGAAAGACTTCCGAATAATGGATTTATCATGAAAGACTTTAGTTTTCTCCTTATATATTTTCGCACTCTGGTAAGAATCATTGCGAATCTCTTCTAACTCATTGAGTTGTAATCTACGGTTATCACCAGCAGTTGGCAGATCAAAGTTTAGCTTTTTAATAGCCCAGTAAGCACGATGTTCCAATTCTACAGGTAAATGACAGGCTTTACCGAAGACAAGTCTATACGGAGACATCCCAAGTGGAGTCTTGAAAGCGGTTCGGTAAGCCCACAGAGCTTCTACTAAGCGTGAAGACCAATCTTTTCGGGTTGGACTGACGGTCTTTTCCAGGATTTGTTTGATCTGTCTATTGGATACTTCTACCTGGCCACAAGTTTGTGGGTGGTAAGGTGTAGAAACCTTATGAGTAATGGAGTATTTCTTCATGAGAGCTTCGAAAGACCGGTTACAAAAATGTGAACCTCCATCACTGATGATTGCTCTTGGCATACCAAATCGAGAGAAAATATTGTCTCTAACAAACTTTATCACAACGTGGCGATCGTTTGTCTTGGTAGCTATTGCTTCTACCCACTTAGACACATAATCAAAAGCTAGCAAAATGTAAAAGTTACCAAAAGAGTTAACAAAAGGACCCATAAAATCAATCCCCCACACATCAAATATTTCAACTATTAATATAGGGTTTAGTGGCATCATGTTACGTCGGGTCAACTTGCCTAATTTTTGACACCTTTCACAACTTTGACAAAATTGGTGGGAGTCCTTAAACAAAGATGGCCAATAAAGGCCAGACTGCAAAACCTTAGCAGCGGTTTTCTTAGAACTAAAATGACCCCCACAGGCTCCAGAGTGACAAAATGTGAGAACACTGGAGATTTCGTTGTCAGGAATACAGGGACGGATGATCTGATCAGAGCAATACTTGAACAAGTACGGATCATCCCAGAAAAAGTGCTTAACTTCAGACAAGAACTTGGCTCTATCCTGTTTAGACCAATGCTCGGGCATTTGACCGGTGGCCAAATAATTAACAATGTCAGTAAACCATGGTAACTGAGAGATGGCAAACAATTGTTCATCAGGGAACGTATCAAGGATTGGTCTCTCATCATCTCTATTCTCAGCAAGAATGCGAGATAAATGGTCGGCTACTACATTTTCAGAACCCTTTTTGTCTCGAATGTCTAAAGTAAATTCTTGTAACAGTAACACCCACCTAATCAGCCGAGGTTTTGAGTCTTTCTTGGAGAGAAGATACCTAGGAGCGGCATGATCAGAGTAAACTATGACCTTAGACCCTAGAAGATATGACCTAAACTTCTCTAATGCAAAAACGATGGCTAACAATTCTTTCTCAGTGGTTGTGTAGTTTATTTGGGCATCGTTTAGGGTCTTACTAGCATAATAAATCACACTTGGTGCTTTATCGTGTCGTTGGCCAAGTACAGCACCAACCGCATAATCGGACGCATCACACATCAGTTCAAATGGAAGGTCCCAATCCGGTGGTCGGATAATAGGGGCAGAAGTTAACAAAGTTTTAAGCTTCTCGAAAGCTTCAACACAGGCTTCATAAAATACAAAGGCAGTATCTTTAGCAAGTAAGTTCGAAAGTGGTAATGCAATCTTGCTAAAGTCTTTGATGAAACGACGATAAAAACCAGCGTGACCAAGGAAAGATCTAACGTCCTTAACATTCTTAGGAGGTCTTAGATTTGAAATTAGGTCTACTTTGGCTCTATCAACTTCTATTCCCTTAGAGGACACCACATGTCCTAACACTATTCCAGATTTCACCATGAAATGACACTTTTCCCAGTTAAGTACCAAATTCTTTTCTTTGCATCGCTCTAGAACTAGTGTAAGGTGGTGTAAACATTCATCGAAAGATGAACCAAAAACTGAAAAATCATCCATAAAGACCTCGAGAAAACGCTCAACCATGTCCGAAAAGATACTTAGCATGCAACGTTGGAATGTTGCGGGAGCATTACACAACCCAAAAGGCATACGCCTATAAGCAAAAGTACCAAATGGACATGTGAAGGTTGTTTTCTCTTGGTCATCTGGGTCTATTGGGATTTGGTTATACCCAGAATATCCATCAAGGAAACAATAATGGCTATGACCGGCTAATCTTTCTAACATTTGGTCGATGAATGGAAGAGGAAAATGATCTTTCCTAGTGACTGAGTTCAGCTTACGGTAGTCTATACATACTCTCCACCCAGTGGTAACACGGGTAGGAATCAGTTCATTATTCTCATTCGCAACTACTGTAATCCCAGACTTCTTTGGGACAACCTGAATTGGGCTGACCCACTTACTATCAGAGATGGGGTATATCATACCCGCATCTAATAACTTGAGCACCTCTGTGCGGACAACTTCTTTCATGTTAGGGTTCAATCGACGCTGCATTTCTCTTGAGGTTTTGGCATTATCCTCTAGATAGATGCGGTGCATGCAGTCTGCAGGACTAATACCTTTCAAGTCTGCTATAGTCCACCCAAGTGCAGCCTTGTGCTCTCGGAGAACACTTACTAGCTTACTTTCCTGATCAGGCTCTAAGTCAGAGGCGATTATGGCAGGAAGAGTATTATCGTCACCAAGAAACACATATTTCAGTGTATCTGGCAACGGCTTTAATTCAAGGGTGGGTGCCTTAACTAATGATGGGATGGGCTTTCCTTTGCTAGGTGGAAGAGGTTCGGGTTTACGTTGCCACTTTCCATAATCCATTACTGGTACAGAATCTAACAATGCATTTACTTCTTCAAAATGATTATCCTCATCATAATCGGCTCCAAAGTGAGCCAAACAAGCCTCTAATGGGTCACTAACACTATTGGTGTAAAAAGTATTCTCAACCAGAGAATCAATCATGCAAACTGACTCATAGTGATCAAAATCCGGTGGGGCTTGTGATGCTTTGAAAACGTTCAGTGAAGTTTTCAAGTTGCCAAATGTGAACTCAACTTCACCACTTTGACAATTGATTATCGCTCGCGCAGTTGCTAAGAAAGGACGACCTAGGATGACTGGAATGTTTACCTCCTGGGTGTCTAAAATAACGAAGTCAACAGGATAGTAAAAGTTTTCTACCTGAATCAAAACGTCTTTAACAATTCCACGGGCAATCTTAGTAGACCTATCAGCTAACTGGAGTGTAACCCTAGTTGGTTGCATTTCACCTATTCCAAGTTGTTCATATACCGAGAAGGGTAAAAGATTCACACTAGCCCCAAGATCTAAAAGTGCATTTTCTATCCGTTGGTTGCCTAAAGTACAAGGAATAGTTGGACAACAAGGATCTTTAAGTTTGACCGGGTACTGTTGTGAAATAATGGAACTAAC
>JAJJMA010092139.1:0-10475 GCA_023529015.1 Papaver nudicaule
GGAAACTGGTGCCAGTAGTTTTGAGGCTACCAGTCATATTCAACAATAAAGCGACTCATTATGGTAGGAGTTATAAATACCAGGTAAGAGCTGTTAACCAATAATCTAAGAACAAAATGTTAAGTAATTCCAATGCCTAAATCGCCCCATCACCAAAATATACTGCATTTACAATGTAACTTTAATTATTTTTCATAAAAAGTAAAAAGTTTATATTTCCAAAGAGCCACTTGTAAGAACAAATTTTATTTGAAAATATTTCACCTTAGCTAGAAATATCTTACTAATATAAAAAAAAAATATAATCGTTCTCGACAAACCGAAAAAAAACTAATCCAAAACACACAGACATATTAGTTGGGTGTGCGGACCACACCAACAATTGAATTAGGAGAGGGGTCCATTGTGTATGTGTCTTTGTTTGTTTTGGTTTAGTTTTTTTTTTTTTGTCCATAGGGAATTGTTGAAAAAAATACTATTTTTTCATGAAGCCTTCACAATGGACCATGACCCCCCCTTTAATTGTCCCTCTAATAACATCTGTACCGGGTTGATCTCTCATGGAACAATGATAATCTTGTATTAAAATTATTCTATCTGAAATTAAAGAGGATTCATGACATGGTTATAATGATCCTATATTAACGTTCAGATGTGAATCCACATGTCCAACAGATTTCTTGAGTTTTTATAACTCTCAAATAACATGGAGTTTAAAGTTAATTTTTTGTACGGCATCTGTCAGATGACCCTTGCAACATGCATCATCGATCCAATGCCTTGCATAGATGTATAGGAATTTGGCAGTGACTCTTGAAAATAGGCTCATGCCTAATGCGAGATTGGCGTTATCATGTCAATGCAGCTTGACCCTTTGGAAAGGCATTTACAAGCCAATGAAGGTTGAAGGTACCTAAACTTCATGTCGTTGTCCTTGATTAAGGCTTACTATGCCTTGTTAGAATAAGCCTGGCCATGGCCTATGCGAAGCTTTCTTAATTAAATGACCGGCCAATTATGGCGCCAAAGGTTAGAAATGACCTACCAAATTGTGCATCTATCAAATTTGACTAGTCATTTGTCATTTTTGATCGACCAAATAATTTCGCGGTGTCCATTTCTACTCCCCTTTATATGAATTCTTACGAGTACTCAGTTTGAAAGGGTTTTGGACCAGCCAACAAAGTTCCCATTTTGCCTCCAATTGGGTAAATCCTCATTTCAGAAGTTGTACCTGAAATTTAGTCAAATTCCATGGCCAAATAGCGAATTCCAGTACCGGGTTGGGAAACAATTGACCTCTATGACAAATGGGTTAAGATTCGGAGCTCAAACAACAGTAGTTCATGGATCATGTAACTAACTCATATATATTGTAGCAAAGTTTTGTTTTGAAAATGATTTCAGTTTTGTGACATGTAAGTTTGGTGATGCAGCATCATGAAATACAGGTTGGACTATCACAACACTAGTTTAGCTAGGCATGGAAAACTTATATATATACTTAGATTGAAGTTGTACTATATGCCAAAATTATGATATTTTTAATGAAATGATGCAGCCAAAATTGAAACAGACAGAGCTGCCAACTAAGATGATGGAGGAAACTGTTGAAATTCGTTTTGAACGTAGAAAACTGGTAGAATTATTAACAAAGACTTTGTCGCAGGAACGAATTAAAACGGTGAGAGGTAAATTGTGGGCAGCAATTGGAGTGGATTATTGATCTTGTTTATAAAAATCCACATGCATTAGGTTGTTATAACTATTTTAGTTTTCTTTTTGGCACATAACTGAATTTCTTTCAGATACTGTTAAAGACTTATGAATGAATCAATGAATAAAAAGTTTTTTTTTCAAATGTCATGATTCTTATGAACCATTTGCTAAAGCAGCATGTGACATCCTCTGGTAAGCTTTGCCGATCCAAAAAAAGAAAAAAAGTGAACCAAACTGCAGTGGGTTGGGATAATTGGGTAAGATCATTAGTTTTACATTGGGCTGCTGCGGCAGGAAAACAAGTGCATTTGAATTTTTCTAGCACTGTTCTTAGGGATTGGGATAATATTTTCATGTAATCTTTCCTTTGATTTTCTCTACCACTGGTAGAATCTTTGTATATCCTCCTTTCTTCAATATATCTTCTCTTTTGATCAAAAAAAAAAAAAATGGGTTAGGACTTCCTCAAACTACTTTACTTCCACATGCCAATTCTTTTTATCAATCCATGTCTTAGGTCGAAATTTTTTTGTAAAATTTTCATTGACATTGGATATTATACGATTTCTACGTTTTGTTTGTTACATGAAAGAGATCACCATGGTACTTTCGAAAATGTGCAGCTGAAACGTTGCTTACCGTTAGGCCAACTCCGAAGCTGATCCTTGCATGCTAAAGTTTTTTTTTGTTTGACGCAACCTTGCATGCTAAAGTTGCAACGTCTTTTTCTCTTCTTTTTGTTTTTCGAAAGAAAAAGTTTATATTAATAGAAAATAGAGAGTACAAAAGTAGAGAGTACAACTACAAGCCATTCCCTAGCCACTTCCAGACAGTACAGAACGAAAACAGTCCAATGTTTGAATGCAAACCCGCAACCACGACGGGGAAGAGGCATTCCTGTAAGCATAAAGACTTGTCACTCTCGGAGTCTCGGCAGAAAAGACAAGCTAATCAATACTCACAAGCAAAGTTCATTCTCTACAGACATGAACCATCCAACAAAGAAGAATCCAAACCATGACTACAATTGCATTAGAGTTTCCAAGTTGCCTACAGTCTGACTGGAATCCAAAAATATGAAGGTCTGTTTGTCGCAGATCCACTCTACCACTGTTTGCTTAGTGTGAAAAATGAAGCCATGAACTCTACTGTTTCTTTCAATCCAGATATTCCACATAATATTAAAATGGATAATCCTCCAAACGTCCTTCGCTTTTCCTCTTAGCACATTTCTATCTCTTTCCCAAGCTTCAAAAAAATCCAATAACAGTAGCAGACATTGGCCATGATATTTTAAAAGCTTGTATAAAATAGGTATTCGTGTGCAGTGCAGCTGACCTATGGCTATGCCAGATGAGTGCAAGGTTCAGAGTTCAAACAACATTAAGTAACAAATTCATATAATTCGTGTCGTTCATATTTATTGGGCTGTCTCTGACGAGTCAAAACAAATTCATGTTGTACCAAATTCTTGTTTTTGAAAAGAAATGAATTTTCTGAAATGTGATTTTGGCGGGGATCATCATGCATGTATATATACACTTGGCTAGTGATTTTTTTATTATTTTTTTTATTTTTTATTTTTTATTTTTTGTCTGAAATGAAAAAAGGGATTGTCCAAATAACACCATACACTCAACAACTGATAAAACATTCTACACATTTGCATCACTTCCAATTAGTTGATCAGGTATTTATTTCTAAAATCTTATTCAACAGTTGTTTATGCAGAGGAAAAAGCAATAACACTCTTTGGAAGGAAGTATATCCGATCAGGTTCTTGGAGAGTGGATTTTCCCCGGTACAAAAAGAGTAAACAAAAAGACACCAATATGCGCCAGTAAGCAACCAGACATTAACAGGTAACTGCTGGACATAATCATACGAAGTTTCGGATGTCCAATGACTTCACATCAACCATTGGCTCGTCCTTGAATTCCTCCCTTTTCTTCTGTGTTTCCATTGCTTCAAGGGCATCTTTCTTCAGCTCCTCGAGCTGGGCCTTTGCAATGTTAAGCTCAAGTTGCTCCTCATACTTGGGCAGGTCTTCTTTACGAATGCCAAGCGTCTTGTTGATCTTATCAAACTCCGCTACAAGAAGTGCCATTCCCTTCTTATCATTCCTCATAAGTGGCTTTTTAATATCTTTCTCAATTTTCTCCAATGCATCCATCATCAAAGCCTCAGCACCAAGCTCATCAGTGAGCCCTCTCTTAATTCGGATCTCCTTCAACGTCAATAGATAAGTACGTGCATCTGGAATATCTTGAGTCTTTTGCTGAATGGTAAACTGGATCCTCTGTGATTCTGAGAACAATTGTGCCTTTTCTCTTACAGTCTTCATGACGTTCGCGTATTGTGTGACTGCAGCTGGATCCTCTGGAGCTATCGTAATTTTTTCCTTCCGAAGTACACTCATGGCAGTCTCGAATTTGTTCTTAACGTCCAAAAAGATGTTCTTCAGCATCTGATCTCCCTTGAGGTCTGTGGCTGGTGCAGCCTCTTTGGCAAAAGAACGGACTTGGCCAACATAATCTTTCTGTACGATGATCTGACCAGCATACAACTGTTTAGATCTCGACAAGACACGAGAAGCCAACGCCATAATGAAATCGTCTCTGTACTGATTTCCTTAGCGACCGAGAAAGAGAGCTACACTTGGCTAGTGAGTTTATTCATTACAAAGTTAAATGTCTGCGAGAAGAAGAAACAATTAGAATTAGAAATAGAATAGTTAGAAATTGAGATGATGGTGGAAACTGTAGCAATGCAAACCGTAGTGGGCTGTCTTTAAAAAATTGTCTATGCATATAATGCACCGATCGTAAATCACATCACGTCTTGTTTCGATATCAAACAAAGATCCTACAAAAGAGGAATACCAATGACAGACCATGGTCTCCTTAATGGTCACCGAATTTTGCCTATTGTGATCACAGAAATTGCACATTTTTAAAGCTATTATTGCGACATTATGTTATTCTATCTATTTTAGTATTAGTATAGCAGGATTGGCGGACAATATCGAAGAAAGTGAACCAACCTTTGATCCATAATAACTGCCCAAAATTGCTGTATCTAATTTTTGAGTGGGAGTTGGAAAATCATCATTTTCTTCCTCCGTGGAGGATTGTAATCAACAATTTTGGTTAGTTCCAGATCCAGCATGACTGAAGTTAAGAGGAAGCACAAACAACATAAGTTAATGGGTTTCGGCGGGAGCCATTGTGCCTGTACCTAGCTCCTCCACTATCATAGATATATATGGGCCATTTTTAATTGTGGCCGTCCAAATAAGATATGTATACAAATCTCGTAATATTAACTTTAAACTTAGATTACATGATCATAAAATATGCATTTAAGTATACCTTTTTCTTTTTTCTGTTTTTAAATTACGTGAAAAAAATATGATTACCATAAGCAATGTAAATACTTTGGGATGAATTGCTATTTAGCCCTAGCCTGATCAGTTCAATGTTGCATACTGTACTGAACCCGTTAATGAGGCGTATGGTATTGGCTTATATATATATCTGTACATTTTCATTGTGTGAATGATAACCAATATTACCAATGAAGTATGCATCCATCAGGCCCAAGGGTTATACAACAGGTTACACCAAAAAATTGGCCATGGAGTATCACCGATTTATAGGGCATGATTGTACAAAATTTGACAGTTTGGTCAAGAGTGGAAGGGACCTAAAGATCATAGGGCGTAAGTTGTTATGCAGCATAGACCTCATTTGACATCTAAAAAATCCATTATACCTCGAAGACTTAAGTTCAGAGTTTAAACATTAGCTCATGTAACAA
Organism: Papaver nudicaule; assembly: GCA_023529015.1. Taxonomy (NCBI): domain Eukaryota; kingdom Viridiplantae; phylum Streptophyta; class Magnoliopsida; order Ranunculales; family Papaveraceae; genus Papaver; species Papaver nudicaule. The sequence goes on from JAJJMA010092139.1 coordinate 5,539, forward strand.
GTTCATTCGGTAGCTATGTAACAATGGTGATCAACATCATGACAATCGTACTACTAGTCAATCAAACTTTTATGCATGAATAAAGGCAATCAATATCAGCTTTAAGGCCTTGGCTCTCAAAGCTTACATATATTTTTGTTAGCTCGGACTTTTATTCTTATAAGATTATTACAATGTTAATTTATAATAAGAAGCAATTATCAAAATTGAAAATAACACAATCGAAGATTGAGATGATGGAGGAAACAGGTGCAATTAGTTTCAAAGTAGGAAGTTATAGGAAACTACAATAAAATTAAGTAAAGCATGGTTTACTAATGAGTTTACGTGTTAATGACAATCGAAGTATGGGTTGCTGAGAAAGTATTGAATGATTGTCTCATTAGTAGGTGATGTTGTTACTATTACAAAGGTATGAGTCACGATTTCCAGTAATGACTTAGTAGTTAGATGAGCGACTTATACTATGATAGCTGCATTCAAGGTTCTTTGTTTTCTTCACGCTAAAAATTTGTACTAATAGTTGGCTAAACTGAAAATACAATTAACAATTTCTTCTGAAAGAAACATTGACTTACAAGTTACAACTACAATCTGAAGTGAGATGTTTATCCAACTAATGCCTTCCAAAGTTTAGGACCAAGTCATCAAAGTCAACTCGAATTCAGTTCAATTCAAAGTGAACCAGTAAATGTTCCAACTCATGATGTTGGAAGCAGCTCACTTATGTTTGTGGCCTATGCGTGGAAGATTCACGTTTCAACAACATTGGTGATCATGTAATGGATTTATATGATCTGTAAGCTAGGTGTGAGTTAGAAGAATATGTATTAAAAGAGGGATCGGATCCAATCTCTGTTTGTAAAAACTCAAACCTATCCTGACAAAATATCCCTTTCCTTTTGGAGCCTGCTAACTCTGATGCTTCCCATCATGTAACTTTGGTGAGCAACACCAAAGTTTTATTCTATACAAAACTTAATTGGTGATGCTTCTTATCATGTAAAATTTGGTGAGCAGCATCAAAGATTTAGTTGTGCACTTAGCTTTAGGCCATTTTTTCAAAGTGAAAAGGTTGTATTGATAAGGGAAAAGGTTTTAGGCCATAGGTCCACATACGTTGAATTTGGTACAAAGCTATATGGTATTTTCCACAAGAAAAACAATTAGATTTAAAATATGAGATGGTGGAGGAAACTGCTGTAAGCAATAACGAAGCTTATAGATCTACATGCCTGTTATCGGCAGGATTTCTTATTTTTCTCTAGGAAATTCTGCAAGCATCATTGTTATTTATATAAGAAAATCACCTGCATTTCAAGCTCAGCATGGCAACCGAGTATTAATCTTCATCTGATGGGAATTTCAGATAGTTGCTTCAATTACCATGCGATTATCTTTCACTTTCTGATCAACATCTATTTGCGTACGTAGAAGGTTTATCATGCAGCGGAATATTGGGTTATTTATATTCTTGTAATTTTTCAAAATAAAATAAAATATATATTTTTGTAATTTTTTCATCTTTATATATATTTAAATTACCCCTTTTTTCCCATATATATTAGTGTTCATTTTATTTATTTATTATAGTTTTTTATGATACGTGACAGGCCCAAACTTGTCCACTAACAAATCCAAAACCATTGAGCCCACCCCGTAGATCCCGCCCAATCCCCATAATTTACATAAGAAGAGTTATAATGAGATCTCCAAACTCTGGAGCGGAGACTCGATCCGCTGGCCTCAAGTATGAGAGTATGTCGATCATTTTTTTTCCCACTTTTGTAGCAGTCTACCTGAATTGGCAACTTTGGTCCTGGAATCTGGTTAGTTTCTAGGCTGGGTCAAGGTTCATAGTTCCTACAACATTTCATGTAACGAATTCATGAAATTTGTATTTTTCCGGATGTTCTCCAGGGATCAGGCAAATCAACAGCAAAGTCATTTTTTGTAAGCAGGGATGAGTATTTTGAACATGTAGCTTTGGGTCAAGTCAGTTGTTGCGCTAAAACCCGCGGAAGCGTTTAACCAACAGCTACAAAGATAACCTTAATATGCCAAGAATCACAAACGCACACAATCAAGAAGACAAGAATTTAACGAGGTTGAATCCTCGGGAAGGAATAAGTGATTTTATATATTATCGTACAGAGAGAATATATAAAACCCAAGAGAGAAGAAGAGCTTCTGGTATATCACATAGGTTCTCCCAAGGGCTCTATTTATATAGGTTACATACTTACCCTACAAATAAAGGGTTTCCTAATACTTGTCTACAAAGAACATTCTAGACATACATAGAATTTCCTAGTTTAGGCATAAGTAAACAATTATGGAATGTCCTAGAATAATCTAGAATTCCACCGACTCACCAAGTTGAGTTTCCATAAAACTCCTAACTTGTGACCGACCTAAATCCTACAATTCTCCACCTCGGATCATGCATTCATGCATGAGACGATCAATAGCTAAAAACACCTCCGTCTTCCAACGTCGATTGCATCACATGGATGACCACTGACTGCCTACGTATCCTTCTGTAAGGAATCAAACCGACCGTAGTTCACTTATGAGGCCTTGCTAGAAGGCCTCCACCAGGCTCCTAAGAACCTTTACCCCTCAAGGGTCTCACCAAACAGGAAGAACATGGACCAAGTTCGAGCAGTGTCGAAACTTGACTCCAGATACAACTTTAGTCAACATATCGGCTGGGTTGTCCTTGGTATCGATCTTCACAAGTATAATGTCTTCTTCTTCAAGAATGTCTCTTATAAAGTGAAACCGAACATCTATATGTTTGATCCTTGCATTCTGCACTTGGTTCTTAGCCCAAAATATGGCACTAATACTATCACAATGCACAGGAAGTTGTTCCTGCCATACACCCAAGTCATCAAGCAATCCTTGTAACCATATAGCTTCCCTAAATGCCTCTGTCACTGCCATATACTCTGCTTCCGTAGTTGAGAGAGCCACAGTAGACTGCAATATTGATCTCCAACTTATTGGTGCTCCTGACAAAGTAAACACATACCCTGTAGTCGAACGTCTCTTGTCCATATCACCAGCAAAGTCAGAATCCACATAACCAACACACAACTGATTGTTACTGTCTTCCTTCACAAACTCCAAGCCAACATCAATTGTACCGTAAAGATACCTCAAAATCCATTTCACAGCTTGCCAATGTCCTTTACCAGGATTATGCATATAACGGCTGACCATACTTACTGCATGTGAAATGTCAGGCCTCGTGCACACCATCGCATACATCAAGCTACCAACAGCATTAGCATATGGGACTTAGGCCATATACTCACGCTCTTCTTTGGTACTAGGAGACATTTGAGCACTCAACTTAAAATGAGCAGCAAGGGGAGTACTTACAGATTTAGTTCCTTCGCAGACACCAAATTTCTGTAACACTTTCTTCAAATATGCCCTCTGAGACAAACAAACTCTACCCTTCTCTCTATCACGTTGAATCTCCATCCCAAGAATCTTCTTGGCTTCTCCCAAATCTTTCATCTCAAACTCAGACGACAATTTCCATTTCAAATTATCAATCTCTTTCTTGTTATTCGATGCTATCAACATGTCATCGACATACAAGAGCAAATATATGAAAGATCCATCTTGTAACTTCTTGAAGTACACACAGTGGTCATAGTGACTTCTTGAGTATGTTTGGCCAATCATAAACTGGTCAAATCGCTTGTACCATTGTCGAGGAGACTGCTTCAGCCCGTACAACGACTTCTTCAGTTTACATACCCAATCTTCTTTACCAGCAACCTCAAATCCTCTCGGCTGAGACATATAGATCTCCTCTTCTAGATCACCATGTAAGAACGCCGTCTTCACATCTAGCTGAACTAGGTCTAAATCATATTGTGCTACCAAGGCCAACAAAATACGAATTGACGAGTGTTTCACAACTGGAGAGAACACTTCGTTGTAATCAATTCCTTCTCTCTGGGCATAACCTTTCGCAACTAACCTTGCATTGTAGCGTACTTGATTCACCAGGGATCCTTCTTTCTTTGCATACACCCACTTGCACCCAATGGCCTTCTTACCGTTCGGAAGTTTCATAAGAATCCATGTGCCATTCTTGTCAAGAGACTCCATCTCCTCTTTCATTCCACCTTGCCATTCTTCACGCTCTACACTTTGTATAGCTTCAGCATAAGTGGTTGGAGTACCATCTTCAACAACTGGTAATGCATAAGTTACATAATCATCTAACCTTATATGTACGAGTAGAAAATCTGCATAGGTACTCGAGGTACCACATCCATCAGATCTACTCGCACATACAGTATATAGTGGTTTAGCAGTCCGAAGACATCAAGATTAGCATCGAGGATGCCATGAACAGTGATTTAGAACTAAGTAAAATAACCAAGATCAGATAAAGAAAACTTTTCTGTGTATTTACTAATGCTGAGATTACATGAAATAAACCCTAAGGAACCAGAGGAGATTACTAACCTAATCTCTCTCCTGCTACTTAGGCTTAACCAAACAAGAATCCAACCCTTACAATGTTTCCCAAGCTCGCCTTATATAGGGCCGAGCTTGGGTGGTTTACAGCTAATAAAGACAAATGACTCAATCGTGGTGGTGTCAGTTTCTGTCGAGTAAGGCGGTTTACGCTCCGAAGCTGGATCATTGGCTTCGGTCTTTCATTGTAGTCCGAACCCTTTATCCCCGAGACTTTACTTCGCTTGCGTGTAGCTTCCTCTCCTTTGTCAGCCCGAAACTTCGCTGCCGCTATTCTTGGTGTGGCTTTCTCGGTCTAATTATGTGCTTTGGATGCGAGACGCGTGGTCCGAGGGGTTTTACCCCCTACAGTTTGCCTCTTTCCTTGTCCGAAGATCGAAGAAATTTGGAGAAGGAAACTAATTTGGATTTTTCTTCTATTCAACACG
>JAJJMA010092140.1:0-14645 GCA_023529015.1 Papaver nudicaule
GAATTCCATTACAATCTCTTATTACATCATTACACTTCATACTTTACCCCTCAGATTCTCTTTATTGTTTTACACCTAAAACATTTGGCGACCACAGTGGGAGGTCATTATCTCAGTTTTAAGAAGATATGGTTGAAACCAGGAGGCAGAGTTCAGAGAATACCAATTCTCCAAATATCACCGGTGGTCCCACAACCTCATCCATTATGAGTGGGGTTACAAATCCTAGGGTTAGTGGCGCCATGGCCTCTGCTGGCCCCACCACGCAAAACGTGAATCCCATCACGTCCCAAAACCCTAATCTCATATCCGTCTCAACTCAAGTGGGACCAACCCAAACCGTGAGCCCTATCACTACTCAAAACCCTAATTTTGCCTCTGCCTCAACCCAGAGAGGGCCGACCTCATCCCCTTTCTCCTTGGGCGTGTCAACTCCTCTGGTGGGTTCCACCACGCCAACCCTATCCCAAATCACGTCCCCCTATCTCATATGGTGGGGACCACCAATACCACTATCTCTCCTACCCCTTACACTCCTATCTCAAGCCGCACAGAAGCTTTTCTCTTTGGGCCCCGCATAGGAGAAACAAGGAGTACTGAAGACTCACCTAGCATTGCGGATCTCATGAAGACCCAACAAGATCTAGCCCTGAGTCAAAACAATATGGTGAAAACCCATATGGAGTTGCTGACTTGTTTGAGGACTCTCTCAGAGAAGTTGACGCCACCAACAAATCCAGGGCTTTCACGTGTGGAACCCTTATCTCATTCCAACAAGGCGGGTCCTTCTCAGATTCACGTTATTCCTGATGATCAGGATACCCATATCCACACCACACGTGGACCAAACACAGGTTTGCAACATAACTTCGTCACTCGTGAAGATTTGCAGAATCTTTTACAGGCTCGGAGCATGGAGAATTCAGATTTGTTTCATCGTCATCAACCTCCATATCCAATCGAAGTCCAACGTGAATCTCTCCCTGAAGGGTATGTCACACCTTCATTCTCAATGTATAATGGTATTGGGAATGCCCGAGAACATATCTCTCGCTTCCTGGAATCATTGGGGATACATGAAAGAAATCAAGTTGTGTGTCTCAAGGAATTCTCGAAATCTCTAACCGGAAAAGCATATACTTGGTATAATAATCTAGCTCCTAATAGCGTTCTCAGCTGGAGCCAGATGGTTAATGCTTTCCTCAAGAAATACTTCTTCGTGTCTGAGCAACTCACTCTTTCCGATTTGGGGAGACTCTATCAGCGAAACAATGAACATCCAGATGATTACGTAACGAGATTCAGAACTCGTTCAGTGGATTGCAATGATCCAAATGTGACAGAGGTACAGTTGGTGGAGCTTTGCATCAATGGAATGATACCAGTATATCGCGCCTTGTTGGAGAATTTGGATATCGACAATTTCACCAAGCTCCATAAGTCCGCCAAACGATCCGCCACTACTGCACCTGCACTACTAGAAAGGCCCAGGCCTTTAAAAGCCGAAGAAGGTCGTGGTGAAACGCGTGCTAGCAAACGACTTGTCAACAAGCAATATAACTCTCTTCACTCAATTCACGCTGTCACTGAAGGTGTTAAGAGGAAGGCGCCTACTCCTGAGACCCCACAACTAAAATGTGCAGCTCCGGTCCAGCCTCAAGTTCCAGCACGGGTCGCAGCTAATGCCCCTGCACCGAAGGCACCACGACAACAGAGGGAATTCCCTAAGATCCCTGATTTCCCATGTACTATGGATGAAGTGATAGAGCTCCTGGAAGCATGGATTCAAGATGGCGCTGTCAAATTACCTCCTGTACGGAGAGAGCCTACAGCACAAGAAATGACTGATCCCAAGTATTGTCATTTTCATCGATTCGTCAATCATCCCACCAGTGAGTGTCATCGACTCAAACAAATCTTCAACGAAAAGATCGAGTCGGGAGAGTTGAACTTGGGGACTGAGGGCGTGCATAAGAATCCACTCCCTCAGCACCAACCTCAACGTCAACACCAACGTCAGCATCAACCCAACATTCGAAATTTCACCATCTCCGGAGAATCTGTCAAGCAAACTGCTAATTATTTGATGGAGAATTTGTGCGAGCTCTTGCATTTTTCTAAAAGTCAGCGAAGCAACATTTTCGCTGCCCTCAGCTGGATTGCTAGCGGCAAAGAACTACCTATACCTGAAAAGGTTCAGCCAAAACCCGGCGAAGTTACACCAGAGATGATGGCAGGGGAACGCGTTCCAATACCGATTATCTCCGCTCGTCTCGAAGGTACGAATTTTAAGAAAGTTCAAATTGATGCTGGTGTTATGGTTAATTTAATTCCAATCAAGACACTTCAAGTAATTGGGATTTCTCGACGGGATGTCATCTATTATCCCACAATAACGAAAGATTCAAAAGGAAAGCTCCAGGACATATATGGTCATGTTCATGTTTGACCAAGAAAGCTGCAGCGTGGGAAAGCTGGAGTACCGCGTGGGGTCTGAAACTCTGGTGATATTCAAAGAGGTATGTGATAGTAATTTGAAGTACTTTATTCAAAATTATTTAGTTCATGGAAATCCTATCCAACATACCCCTACACAAGGGTTGGATGATTCTTCGACTTGGGGACTTGATTGCATCAAGTCTATCAAGCCCTCTGAGGCACCTCAGGAGGAAATCAAGGCCACTTCCAATAGATGGGTCCGGGCAAAGCAACGGTCTTATAGGCGAAAGACACCTGAGATGTCATGGGTTCCTAAGGCTACTTTGCAAGAAGGAGATAAGGTTATGCGGCGCACTAACCGAAAAGTAACTTCTATCCCGGGGTCTACAGCAAATTGGGAAGGACCTTATATTATATCTCGAGTCATGCCTGATGCACGATACATGATAAGTGCAATACATGAGAGACTCTCAAACATGGTGGTCAACGGCAAATGGCTCAAGAAGATATGAAGATTCATTAGAGTTTATTTATTTCCTGTAATTTCAATTCCTCCAAAATAAAAGTGCAAGCAATCTCTTGCCTTTTAACAAGTCAATTCAAAAGAATTCAAGTTCAAAACCTATGAGTTCAAAAATAATCAATTCCTATAAACCCTTTGTTCATAAAACCAAATAAAAGCAAAATAAAATTCTTTTGCTCCTGAAGTCTTTCAGAAACATCCATCTAGTGAAGATTTCGCTCATTCATCGACTGTTTTCTTCAATAGAGCTATGTCAGCAGCTTTCTTCTCCGTCTTCTCAGTTAACTTGCGGAGTTCCTCAGTCATAACGGTTAAATTCCTCTCTTCTTGCTTCACCAAATCCTGGGTGAATTTGCCAACAGCGGCACGCCTTGTTCGGATGAACTGGATCCTCGCCTGAAGCCACAACAAATTGGGTTTGAAGTTTTTGAATGAAGCAATCAACTCTTCTGCTTCATCTAACTCCTCATCTGTCGTGTCCGTGAGAGGAGTGGCATACATCTTCGAAATCAAGCCCATGAGATCAGCCACGACACCGGCAAGTGTATTCAAGTGGTCACGCCTTCCAGCAATAATAAGATGACTATACAGACCCCATATCTTTTTATACAGTGGGACGTGTCCTTCAGGGACATTAAATCCTTCCACTAGTATATGACCAGGGAGAATTGTTTCATGGGGAGGATTATACGCCGAACCAGCATGAGGAAACTCGAGATGAGCCCACTTGGCAGGAGCATCCGCACCGGTAATGTCGATCTCCTCAGAGACTTGTATTTCTCTGACAACAAGCTGAAAGAAAGATTCAAAGCAAACAGAAGTTTAATAATATGTTTCAAGCTATATGTTAAAAGCTTAACATAAAGAAGATAATTAAACTTACCTCGGTATTGGGAGGATTTTCATCAGCAACGTTGTCAAAGTCCTTATTAAGGTTGTGACCCGCACTTAACCTTTCACCAGCAAAGTAACTGTCATTCATTGCTTCTTTATCTCCAGAAGGCTGCAAGAGCAAACGAGATAAGAATAAAGTATTAAATATTCTATTTTGGATTGAAGAATTTAACAAGGGGTAACCTGTGTCACGGAAGACTTAGGGTCTGTGGAGCCTCCACTTTTATTCCGCTCAGTAATCATATCAGGAGATTTGGGTGGTGTGTTCGGGGTCGATTCTTCGAGCGCTAGGTTCCGCCCTAAAGGAGCAAATGAAAACTTCTCAACTCCTGTAGCAGGTCCATCCTACATCAAATAGAGAAGAAAAATCATTAAAAGAAGATATATCAAAAGATTCACGACGTTATCTTGAAGAAGTAATTTTCTGACGTCTGAATTCTTACGAAGAACGGTGAAAAACTCAAAATCTGTACAAATCAGTAAGAGATATGAAGAAACTTCCTTCACGGGAGTTGTTCGTATGGATGTCTACTATCACGTACTAAAAGGGCTTAATTTTTGGAGCAACCTACTGTCCGGAATGATTTTTCCACTGAACAGCGTACAGACTGCGGCATTCCTGGACGTGGCGTCACGTTGTGACACATAAAATAACGAGCAAAAATGCGTGAAATTCAGATTTTCTTTTTCGGGGTGAAAGCTACTGAAGTCCTTTTTCTAAATTGGGGTCAATCATCGAAATCCGCCATTGGATGAAGATTCTACAGCCATTCTCGTAACATGACTCGAAACAGGAAAATCTGACGGGATTTTTACTTTTTACGCTAAAGTGAAAATACAAGCAATGGAATGAAGGCTTACCTTCGCCCAATCTTGTGTACTAAGATTGGGGACTTGCTTATCGTTTAAGAAGTTCATCATTGAGCCATCCTTCCCTTGGAAAAGCAATGGTTCTCCCGAAAGATGACTACCCAAAGACAAAGACATTTGCGCCGCAAAATTGGTGAGTCTTGAGCTAGGCGATGAAGGTTGCTGTACAAGGTGTGATGATAAAGCGTCAACATCAGTATAAATAAAACTTATAAAAGCATTCGAAAGTCGAGGTAATTACCAAATCATTCTTATCTCCTACTTTACGTTTAAGAGTGCGATATTTGAGCAAAGGATATGTTGCCAAGTCGTTTTTGGAAGGAACGGCGCATACTTCTTTAGGGAGAGCCATAAAGTCTTTACATAACTTTATTTGGCCGTCCCAAAATTGCCTGCCCGCTTCAGTGATTGATGGTACTCTTTGCCCTGAGAGGAATGACACGGGACTGAGCACCTTGGTATGAAGATCCTGCATATTCTTTGGAGAAGCACCTCGCTGCATCGGGATATCCTGATCAAAGCCCATCTGACGAGCTCCTCGGTCAATGTTATATGCTTTGGTGACATAGCGTCCTGCTTCATTAATGCCAATAAGGTGACCGCTGCAACAACTTATCATAAAGATTTTCTCTGCTTCAGTAGGAAATCCGTTTGCAACAAGAACTTTTGCTGGAACATTGGGCGGAACATCACCAAATGATCGAAGCTGAGCTACACCTTCAGGGATCAAAGTCCATGGACGAAAAACTATCTTTTTCTCATCATCCATGAATGTGATAAAATCCTTTGAAGTGGGTTTATTCATCCAGCGGACAATTCGAGCATCATGTGACGAAGATTTGTCCTTAGAAGACAGGTTCGGGGCATAATCAGGATAATGCTCATACAACCAAGCTTGTATGAAGTTGGTTGATATGAATGTCTCAATCTTAGCAGCGCCATTTGAAAGTTTCATATTTACAGACAAGACAGAAAGCTGGACATACAGAGTACCAAGAAACAAAGAGCCAATGGGTACAGGAATACCTTGGGCCAATCTTATGGCATAGGGGGTGAACCTGGGTTTCAACTCCTTGTAACCATGAAGATTCTCAAAGACGTCTTTTGATAGCCAAAGCAAGAGGAATGCAGCAACGTGCAGTGATGAAGAACAACTATTACTGGGTTGTGACCAGTGAGCCATCCATGAAGCATAAGCATCGTCATGCTTGTTCAGAGTCTCGGCAACGCTGTTTAGCTGAGCTTGCATCTTCTTTTCATCCACATTCAGAATAATATTGAACTCTCCATTAATTGGGAGTCTCAGTAGTGCTGCTACATCTTCTAGCGAAATTACGAGCTCTCCCCATGCGAATATGAACGAGTTTGTGCCATCACACCAACGGGATAGAAGGGCCGCCAAAGCACGTTTGTCCCTGATTACGAAGGAAGCATTCGAACTCTTTACAACATAGAAAATTCCGGCACTCTCTAAAGTCACCTTAACGTCTGGGATATTGAGTGTCGTCTTGAAATACAGAGACCATGAATTAATTTGTCTTTGGGGAGAACGATAAATAATACTGGAGGCGCTGAAGTCGCCCCTCTGCAAGCAAAAGCGAGTCACCAGTGATGGGTTGATAATCATTGGAGAACTAGGATTTCTTGGAAGAATTTTAGCCTGGTCTTGGGAGACTGCAACTCGAGTTACACTTGCCAAACGAATTTCAAACTCGTCATTGATGTGAGGAATTTCTCTTCCAACTGTGGTGGATGTAACTTCATCATCTGCACAAGAAGAATTATGGGACTCGTTGTCAGTCATCTTGATCTTCCAATCTACAGAATACTGTGTTTATGAGAAAGGGAGAATAAACTCAAGATGGAAAGGCAAGTTTTACAACAAAAGAAAAAAAGAGAATTTGCGTGAGCATATAGATATATCACGCACGGTTTGGGAGGGTCCTAACCTAATTAGGACTCTCTGGATATTGCTTGAACGGGCTTCGTCTTTAGGCCCTGTTTGGACTCCATGATCGTGGATAAGGCCTCTATGCGGATGTAGCTGGTCCATCAACTTTGTGCTCACCCTGGAACACTCACGGTTCCATGCTGCGCAGGGGACTTAATGTTGATGGTGGTTTTTGGCGACGAGGTCACAGGAGTAATTTCGCATCAATTTCTGGCGTCCAGGGATAGCTCGAGATAAGGTATGAATTTATTTTTACAGTAGGGATAAGGTATTTGGTTGCTATTAGCCATATTTTAATATCTCGCGACCCTAGCCTAGTAGCATGGTCCATATCCCTGGCCTACGTATTAAAATACCTATGCATGCACATTAGCCTAGCTCATGCTCGAGCCAAAACCCTAGGTGCTTCACGCCACTCCATGGCACACTTTGGAAGTGCACGGCATTGGCCATGCCTAAACATTGGCCATGCCTAAAACCTTGGATGTGCACGGCGTTGGCCATGCTCAAATATTGGACACGCCTAAACTTTGGCCAAGCCTAGATTTTGGATAGGCACGGCTTTGGCCATGCTCAAACATTGGCCACGCCTAAACTTTGGCCAAGCCTAGATTTTGGATAGGCACGGCATTGGCCATGCCCAAACATTGGCCACGCCTAAGCTTTGGCCATGCTCAATCTTTGGATGCCCACGGCATTCCCCTTTGCCTCTTCTTTGGGTGCTCACGCATCCTCCCTTGGCCTGTTCTTGGACGCCCATGGCTGTCCCCTTCTTTAGTTTTTGGGTGTCCATACTTATGGCTCGCCTTAATCTTTGGATGCCCATGGCATCACCCTTGCTCAACTACTTGGGGGCCCTTGCGCCACCCCTCGCCTTAGTTTTGGATGCCCATGCATCCACTCCTTGCTTTAATATTGGATGCCCACGCATCCTTCCCTTCACTTAATATTGGGTGTCCACGGCAATGCCCTAGGTCATTCCTTGGAGGTCCAAGATTATGCCTTGGCCAAATACTGGAGGCCTCATAATCATGCTTAGCCTAATTTATGGGGGCCTTATAGTTGGCTCTCGCCTAATTCGTGGGGGTCTTATTGTTTTCCCTCACTTGTACTTATGGAGGTCCATGATCATCATCTTCCCCTCACGGCTATCCTTGCCTCCTTTGAGCTAGAGTTCATCTTTCCCTAGCCTCCCCCTATTTATGGGTCCCACTGATCCAAATCCTAGAGGATTATGGATTTTATTTAGTCCATAATACTCTAGTTTCCTAATCAAATTCGGAAATCTGGCAGTTCAGCTCACGTATTTCCTCATGGGTGATTTTTACAGCCCAATCCGTGAGGAATTAGGAGGCGCTTCCTTCACGAAATATTTTCCTCTGTGAATTTCCTATAACATACTAAAAATTCATAATTTTATCTAATATAGGCTGTCCTGGGCGATTTTATCAATGGACAACATGCAAATTGTCCAGAAATCCGAAAATAACATAAATGTTGTGGCTTATCCTTTGCGCCTTATACCTAATTTCTCAATAAGATTATTATACCATGCAACATGGCTTATTATGATTATTATGGCCTATCTTTAGGTCTTGTATTGGCAATGCTTATGCATTCTTGATGATGGCTACGCTGTGATAGCATCATTCGTCTGTTTTTCCTGATTATGGACTTGCTTCTATAAATCAGTGCTATAATTCTTAATCTTGGCTCATGGCTATGACCTATATTATTTTAGACATTCATATGTCTTCATTACTCAGAGAATTGGTGCATTACATGCCACAAACCAATTTCTCATATTTATGGCAAACCAAAAGTCGTATTTACTTGACTATTGCCACAGAGAGTTGCTGAAATCCTCTCGGTCTAAATGGCGATTGCATAGCTCAATCCTTAGACCTATCTTATCTTATCTAAATGGCGGTTGCTAGCTCAACCCTTAGATTTATCTCATTGGTTTAAATGGCGATTGCCCGGCTCAATCCTTAAACCAAAACCTAAAAGAGATACACAAGCTTATCGCTTAATCTCTATCTTTACGCAAAAGTCCTGAGTTTACCAGTAATTGGTACGACTTTGCACTTAGTCAGCTTTGACTTAACAAATATTCAATCTTTAACAAATCTTACGAGAATCAAGTAAGTTACTTGGGGGGATATTCTTTAGGGTTTTGGTTTGGCGGTCTACGGCACGTGTGATTGCAACGGCTCAATCACTTAACGAGAAAGAAAGCTAAGTCGTGTGAACGTTGCTGAAAAGAGGGGATGAGAAAGTGGGCGGTTCATTCTTCCCTAATATTAGGCGCAAGACTTGCCCCACTTACTCCACACTCCCACTCTTCCACTTCTTCCACTTCTTACGAGATTAGTTGGAAATATATTGCTATAAATAGGTCACTCGACCAGTTTGGAAAGGACAAGTTCTCCAGCAAGAACAAACAGTTTAATTCAGTGCAAGTATAATCAAGTCTATCTTATCGATAATTGATTAACTCTTCTCATTCAGCATTTAACATCTAGTGAGAACTGAATATCCATCCTTATCTAGCAATCATATCAACAACATCACAGAAAATCATAGCAATTCTCTGATCTCATCTTTCTCTGCTTCCCTCCCTAAACCAACCCTAAAATCCTCTTCTTGTAACTGAAGCAATACTCGAACGGCCATTTCTTGGTTTAGGCGAGTCTTGTTCGATCTTGACCTCTTGAATTCCATTACAATCTCTTATTACATCATTACACTTCATACTTTACCCCTCAGATTCTCTTTATTGTTTTACACCTAAAACATTTGGCGACCACAGTGGGAGGTCATTATCTCAGTTTTAAGAAGATATGGTTGAAACCAGGAGGCAGAGTTCAGAGAATACCAATTCTCCAAATATCACCGGTGGTCCCACAACCTCATCCATTATGAGTGGGGTTACAAATCCTAGGGTTAGTGGCGCCATGGCCTCTGCTGGCCCCACCACGCAAAACGTGAATCCCATCACGTCCCAAAACCCTAATCTCATATCCGTCTCAACTCAAGTGGGACCAACCCAAACCGTGAGCCCTATCACTACTCAAAACCCTAATTTTGCCTCTGCCTCAACCCAGAGAGGGCCGACCTCATCCCCTTTCTCCTTGGGCGTGTCAACTCCTCTGGTGGGTTCCACCACGCCAACCCTATCCCAAATCACGTCCCCCTATCTCATATGGTGGGGACCACCAATACCACTATCTCTCCTACCCCTTACACTCCTATCTCAAGCCGCACAGAAGCTTTTCTCTTTGGGCCCCGCATAGGAGAAACAAGGAGTACTGAAGACTCACCTAGCATTGCGGATCTCATGAAGACCCAACAAGATCTAGCCCTGAGTCAAAACAATATGGTGAAAACCCATATGGAGTTGCTGACTTGTTTGAGGACTCTCTCAGAGAAGTTGACGCCACCAACAAATCCAGGGCTTTCACGTGTGGAACCCTTATCTCATTCCAACAAGGCGGGTCCTTCTCAGATTCACGTTATTCCTGATGATCAGGATACCCATATCCACACCACACGTGGACCAAACACAGGTTTGCAACATAACTTCGTCACTCGTGAAGATTTGCAGAATCTTTTACAGGCTCGGAGCATGGAGAATTCAGATTTGTTTCATCGTCATCAACCTCCATATCCAATCGAAGTCCAACGTGAATCTCTCCCTGAAGGGTATGTCACACCTTCATTCTCAATGTATAATGGTATTGGGAATGCCCGAGAACATATCTCTCGCTTCCTGGAATCATTGGGGATACATGAAAGAAATCAAGTTGTGTGTCTCAAGGAATTCTCGAAATCTCTAACCGGAAAAGCATATACTTGGTATAATAATCTAGCTCCTAATAGCGTTCTCAGCTGGAGCCAGATGGTTAATGCTTTCCTCAAGAAATACTTCTTCGTGTCTGAGCAACTCACTCTTTCCGATTTGGGGAGACTCTATCAGCGAAACAATGAACATCCAGATGATTACGTAACGAGATTCAGAACTCGTTCAGTGGATTGCAATGATCCAAATGTGACAGAGGTACAGTTGGTGGAGCTTTGCATCAATGGAATGATACCAGTATATCGCGCCTTGTTGGAGAATTTGGATATCGACAATTTCACCAAGCTCCATAAGTCCGCCAAACGATCCGCCACTACTGCACCTGCACTACTAGAAAGGCCCAGGCCTTTAAAAGCCGAAGAAGGTCGTGGTGAAACGCGTGCTAGCAAACGACTTGTCAACAAGCAATATAACTCTCTTCACTCAATTCACGCTGTCACTGAAGGTGTTAAGAGGAAGGCGCCTACTCCTGAGACCCCACAACTAAAATGTGCAGCTCCGGTCCAGCCTCAAGTTCCAGCACGGGTCGCAGCTAATGCCCCTGCACCGAAGGCACCACGACAACAGAGGGAATTCCCTAAGATCCCTGATTTCCCATGTACTATGGATGAAGTGATAGAGCTCCTGGAAGCATGGATTCAAGATGGCGCTGTCAAATTACCTCCTGTACGGAGAGAGCCTACAGCACAAGAAATGACTGATCCCAAGTATTGTCATTTTCATCGATTCGTCAATCATCCCACCAGTGAGTGTCATCGACTCAAACAAATCTTCAACGAAAAGATCGAGTCGGGAGAGTTGAACTTGGGGACTGAGGGCGTGCATAAGAATCCACTCCCTCAGCACCAACCTCAACGTCAACACCAACGTCAGCATCAACCCAACATTCGAAATTTCACCATCTCCGGAGAATCTGTCAAGCAAACTGCTAATTATTTGATGGAGAATTTGTGCGAGCTCTTGCATTTTTCTAAAAGTCAGCGAAGCAACATTTTCGCTGCCCTCAGCTGGATTGCTAGCGGCAAAGAACTACCTATACCTGAAAAGGTTCAGCCAAAACCCGGCGAAGTTACACCAGAGATGATGGCAGGGGAACGCGTTCCAATACCGATTATCTCCGCTCGTCTCGAAGGTACGAATTTTAAGAAAGTTCAAATTGATGCTGGTGTTATGGTTAATTTAATTCCAATCAAGACACTTCAAGTAATTGGGATTTCTCGACGGGATGTCATCTATTATCCCACAATAACGAAAGATTCAAAAGGAAAGCTCCAGGACATATATGGTCATGTTCATGTTTGACCAAGAAAGCTGCAGCGTGGGAAAGCTGGAGTACCGCGTGGGGTCTGAAACTCTGGTGATATTCAAAGAGGTATGTGATAGTAATTTGAAGTACTTTATTCAAAATTATTTAGTTCATGGAAATCCTATCCAACATACCCCTACACAAGGGTTGGATGATTCTTCGACTTGGGGACTTGATTGCATCAAGTCTATCAAGCCCTCTGAGGCACCTCAGGAGGAAATCAAGGCCACTTCCAATAGATGGGTCCGGGCAAAGCAACGGTCTTATAGGCGAAAGACACCTGAGATGTCATGGGTTCCTAAGGCTACTTTGCAAGAAGGAGATAAGGTTATGCGGCGCACTAACCGAAAAGTAACTTCTATCCCGGGGTCTACAGCAAATTGGGAAGGACCTTATATTATATCTCGAGTCATGCCTGATGCACGATACATGATAAGTGCAATACATGAGAGACTCTCAAACATGGTGGTCAACGGCAAATGGCTCAAGAAGATATGAAGATTCATTAGAGTTTATTTATTTCCTGTAATTTCAATTCCTCCAAAATAAAAGTGCAAGCAATCTCTTGCCTTTTAACAAGTCAATTCAAAAGAATTCAAGTTCAAAACCTATGAGTTCAAAAATAATCAATTCCTATAAACCCTTTGTTCATAAAACCAAATAAAAGCAAAATAAAATTCTTTTGCTCCTGAAGTCTTTCAGAAACATCCATCTAGTGAAGATTTCGCTCATTCATCGACTGTTTTCTTCAATAGAGCTATGTCAGCAGCTTTCTTCTCCGTCTTCTCAGTTAACTTGCGGAGTTCCTCAGTCATAACGGTTAAATTCCTCTCTTCTTGCTTCACCAAATCCTGGGTGAATTTGCCAACAGCGGCACGCCTTGTTCGGATGAACTGGATCCTCGCCTGAAGCCACAACAAATTGGGTTTGAAGTTTTTGAATGAAGCAATCAACTCTTCTGCTTCATCTAACTCCTCATCTGTCGTGTCCGTGAGAGGAGTGGCATACATCTTCGAAATCAAGCCCATGAGATCAGCCACGACACCGGCAAGTGTATTCAAGTGGTCACGCCTTCCAGCAATAATAAGATGACTATACAGACCCCATATCTTTTTATACAGTGGGACGTGTCCTTCAGGGACATTAAATCCTTCCACTAGTATATGACCAGGGAGAATTGTTTCATGGGGAGGATTATACGCCGAACCAGCATGAGGAAACTCGAGATGAGCCCACTTGGCAGGAGCATCCGCACCGGTAATGTCGATCTCCTCAGAGACTTGTATTTCTCTGACAACAAGCTGAAAGAAAGATTCAAAGCAAACAGAAGTTTAATAATATGTTTCAAGCTATATGTTAAAAGCTTAACATAAAGAAGATAATTAAACTTACCTCGGTATTGGGAGGATTTTCATCAGCAACGTTGTCAAAGTCCTTATTAAGGTTGTGACCCGCACTTAACCTTTCACCAGCAAAGTAACTGTCATTCATTGCTTCTTTATCTCCAGAAGGCTGCAAGAGCAAACGAGATAAGAATAAAGTATTAAATATTCTATTTTGGATTGAAGAATTTAACAAGGGGTAACCTGTGTCACGGAAGACTTAGGGTCTGTGGAGCCTCCACTTTTATTCCGCTCAGTAATCATATCAGGAGATTTGGGTGGTGTGTTCGGGGTCGATTCTTCGAGCGCTAGGTTCCGCCCTAAAGGAGCAAATGAAAACTTCTCAACTCCTGTAGCAGGTCCATCCTACATCAAATAGAGAAGAAAAATCATTAAAAGAAGATATATCAAAAGATTCACGACGTTATCTTGAAGAAGTAATTTTCTGACGTCTGAATTCTTACGAAGAACGGTGAAAAACTCAAAATCTGTACAAATCAGTAAGAGATATGAAGAAACTTCCTTCACGGGAGTTGTTCGTATGGATGTCTACTATCACGTACTAAAAGGGCTTAATTTTTGGAGCAACCTACTGTCCGGAATGATTTTTCCACTGAACAGCGTACAGACTGCGGCATTCCTGGACGTGGCGTCACGTTGTGACACATAAAATAACGAGCAAAAATGCGTGAAATTCAGATTTTCTTTTTCGGGGTGAAAGCTACTGAAGTCCTTTTTCTAAATTGGGGTCAATCATCGAAATCCGCCATTGGATGAAGATTCTACAGCCATTCTCGTAACATGACTCGAAACAGGAAAATCTGACGGGATTTTTACTTTTTACGCTAAAGTGAAAATACAAGCAATGGAATGAAGGCTTACCTTCGCCCAATCTTGTGTACTAAGATTGGGGACTTGCTTATCGTTTAAGAAGTTCATCATTGAGCCATCCTTCCCTTGGAAAAGCAATGGTTCTCCCGAAAGATGACTACCCAAAGACAAAGACATTTGCGCCGCAAAATTGGTGAGTCTTGAGCTAGGCGATGAAGGTTGCTGTACAAGGTGTGATGATAAAGCGTCAACATCAGTATAAATAAAACTTATAAAAGCATTCGAAAGTCGAGGTAATTACCAAATCATTCTTATCTCCTACTTTACGTTTAAGAGTGCGATATTTGAGCAAAGGATATGTTGCCAAGTCGTTTTTGGAAGGAACGGCGCATACTTCTTTAGGGAGAGCCATAAAGTCTTTACATAACTTTATTTGGCCGTCCCAAAATTGCCTGCCCGCTTCAGTGATTGATGGTACTCTTTGCCCTGAGAGGAATGACACGGGACTGAGCACCTTGGTATGAAGATCCTGCATATTCTTTGGAGAAGCACCTCGCTGCATCGGGATATCCTGATCAAAGCCCATC